>CM076575.1:140942883-141216574 GCA_034641835.2 Pinus albicaulis
ATCATTCTAACTCAACACAGCTGCAATGGCCTCTCCACTGGCATCACGTTTTACTTGAAATGGTTTTGTCAAATCAGGCAGAATCAAAACAGGGTTCTCAGTTATCTTTTGCTTCAAAACTTGAAATTTTCTTTTTGCTTCAGCAATCCACTTAAATGGCTGTTTGCTCTTCTTTATTGTCTCAATTATGGGTGCATTAATCTTACTGAAGTCTCTTATAAAATTTCTGTAAAAAATATCAAGTCCATGGAAACTTCTTACCTCAAAAACATTTCTGGGTGAAGGCCACTCCACAATTGCCTTGACCTTTTCCGGGTCCATCTTCAATCCTTCTGCAGAAACAACAAAACCAAAATACACCAACTCTTCTTTCATGAATGAGCATTTCTTCAAATTTATCAGCAGTTTCTCTTGGTGTAGCTTCTTCAAGACATGATGAAGATGCCTTAAATGCTCTTCTTTAGTCCTGCTGAAAACTAATATATCATCCAGATACACTATCACAAATTTACCAATGAACTCTTTCAATACTTCATTCATAAGTCTCATAAAAGTTCTAGGTGCATTTGACAACCCAAAATGCATTACTATCCATTCATACAGTCCTTCATTTGTTTTAAAGGAAATTTTCCACTCATCACCCTCTCTTATTCTAATTTGATGGTATCCACTCTTCAAATCTATCTTTGAGAAATATTTATCACCACTCAAGCAGTCCATTAAATCCTCATTTCTGGGCAAAGGAAATCTGTACCTGATTGTGATATTATTGATTGCTCTAGAATCAATACACATCCTCCAGCCTCCATCCTTCTTTGGGCTCAATACTGCTGGTGCTGCACATGGACTCAAACTTTCCCTGATCATCCCCTTGTCCACCAATTCTTGCACTTGTCTCCTGATTTTCTCATTTTCCTTGGGCGTCATTCTGTAGGCTGCCTTATTCGGCAGATTTGAACCAGGGATAAAATCTATCTGATGGATGATCTTTCTCATAGGTGGTAGCTCATCAGGTAAATCATCCACAACAATGTCACAGTAATCATCTAACAACTCTTGGATTTCTACTGGTAAATCAGAAATATTTGTAGAAGTAAGAACTACCTTAGGTTTGCAAACTAAAGCAAAACTTACCTCTTCTTCTTCTATCTGCTGCAGATATTCCTTCCCGCTCAGAAACAAGGTCTTTGGATCAATCACTCTGTTGGATGGCTCTCCTTCTTCCATGGGTATCAATGTGTGGTGTACCCCATCTTTGAAGAACTTGTAAGTGTTCTTCTTGCCATCATGCACCGCTGCTTTGTCAAACTGCCAAGGTCTACCTAGCAGTATATGACACACATCCATGGGCATTACATCACACATGACCTTATCTTTATATTTTCCCATTTGTAGCTCTATCTCACACTGTTCTTTTACAACCAGCTGGTGCCCTTTATGCAGCCAGGACACCATGTAGGGAGTTGGATGCTCCCTTGTCTTCAACTTCAATTTTTCTATTACCTCAGTGGAAACCAGATTGTCTGTGCTGCCACTATCAATGACTAGCTGGCAGCACTTCCCTTGACTTTGCATATGCTCCTAAACAAAGTCTTCCTTTGTGCAGGCTCAGTGACCTATTTAGCTTGCTTCAACAGGACCTTATTTACCACCAAGGATTCTCCCCTCTCTGGATGAATTTCTTCTTCAATTTCTGCCTCTTCTCCAGCCTAGGCAACAACAGCATTCCTTGGAATAGCACCCACATTCTCTGGACAATCATAATGCTTATGTCCCACTTGCTGACATATATAACACCTCAACTCTCTACCTTTTCCTTTGTCTCTGCCTCCTCTTCCTTTTCCTCTATAAGAACCCCTTCTGCCCCTTGAATCATCCTTTGTAGATGAATTCTGAGGTGAGCTACTATTAGCTCCATCCCTAGGTGTAGTAGGCTTTCCTCTACCACCCTCACTTCCCTTTCCACGGAAAGTACCTCTCTTCTTGGTAGACTGTTTCCTCAGGAGTTTCTCCTCTGCTTTCAAGGACGTCTGATAGGCCTCTTCCACTGTCTTGGGAGACAGGAGACCAATCTCATATTGGATCTCTAGCTTGAGACCATTCACATATCTGGCAGTCTTCTCTGGTGTGTCTTGGAATTTCCCAGCTCTTATGATCACTCTGTAGAATTCCTTTGTGTATTCCTTTACTGTCAGCAACCTCTGTCTCAGGTTCTGCATTTTTTTATACAATGTTAGCTGGTAATCACTAGGCAAGAATTTACCTTTTAATTTAGCCATCATTCTGGTCCAGCTCTTGATAGGTTGCTTGCCAACTCTCCTCCTCTATGCCTGCACTCCATCCCACCAAAGTGAAGCATGTCCTTTCAGCTTAGTCACTACAAACATCACCCTTTTATATTCGCTTATTTCTTCATAATCGAAGCATTTATTCATTTCATTTATCCAATCCACTAGTTCCTCTGGATTCAGTCCCCCTGCATAACTCGACACTTCAATTCTGGGCTTAACTACAGACCCCAGAACAGTTCTAAGGAGCCTCATGTCAGGAGGAATCTTAACATTTTCTTCAGCTTCCTCTATCTCAGGTTCACTGGTGTCTTCAGGATCTTTGGGCTGTCTTCGCTCTATGACATCCATTCTGGCCTCGACCCTCTGCAACATCCCCAACACCTCTGTGTTGGCCACAGGTCTCCTTCTGCCAGCACCTCTACCAACTCAGACTACCATGCTAGCTCTTCTGCAAAAACAACCTTAAAACAATGGCTCTGATACCACAAATGACGCAACAAAACTGAAATCGGACCCTTCTAAGGAGAGATGGTCTACTGTAGACGTGGTCATGTCACCTTCTTCCTAGTCAACCCTGTTCTTTGAATCCATGCGGCCTACTTTCTTTTTAATTTATTTATCAATTTCAAATAAATTGACAAATAAACTTATTCACAACTTTCGAAGGTTATATTATATTTCCCGCTTGTATATTATCTTTGAACCTTTATAATAAAGGTTTAACCCTTCGCGCTTTATATAAACCCAACGAACTGTTTTGAATAAATAACTATGTAATAAACCTTAGCTTCGGGCCCCACCTCTATGACCAATAGACCAATCAAATGCATGCACCGTACCTCACTTATCATTCGCGCACCTCGTTTATCGTTCGCGCATCTACAGCAAGTGACCACTGTCCGATGGCCCTTTCCCAGATCAACGGATCTTGAAAAATCGCTCGGAATCCTGGTACAAATGTTAACGTGCGATGGCGCAGTTTAAATGGTGGTTTTCCGGGGGTCCACTTTGCCACGCGTCAACAGGTCTATGGAATCGCTCTACAACTGGAAAATACCGCTTATACACCAAAAGCAGTGGGATAGGGGCAATCTGCCTTGCAAATCCACTTGCGGTTTCGGTACAGTGATTAACTACGGTTCGCGCTGTTTGCACTATCCTTCTCATTCATTTACTCACGTCTAAACCTTGGGTCCGGTTTTGAAAGCAACAAATCTATCTCTTTATAAAGTGGGAATTCTGCCAATTAAACAGTGTTCACGACCACAATTCCTCTGCACAGACTTCGCCTGCGGGTAGTATTAATTCAACAATGTTTGTTCGAATAAATTAAAGAGAAACAACAGACAGATGGATGCAGAGTCGATGCAATGGTTCGACTCAGTAATTATATATATACACAGAATTCAGTTGCTTCACAATTAAACAATCTCTTCACAATTAATAGTTCGAGGAAATACAATGGCCAACGAGCGCAGAAATTATTTAACTGGAACCAATTGTTAACACAGAGACTTTATTTTAGAAGCTCCCCTCCTTTTCTCCCCCTCCAATACATCCGAGGGATTACATTTATATACATAAACATATGACTCTTTGGTTCCTCTGCGAGGACCGTTTTTGAAATCAAAGGTCTAATTACAACTTATTCCAATAATCGAATCGACAAACTTGGAATCGAACCCAAATGTTCGACTTCTACAACTCTAACTAATCTAAAGAATACAATCAGCTGAGGTATTGACACCTAGCTGTTACAATTCAAGTGATCTCGAACCCTCCTAGCCATAACATGTGAACAAAACCTCCTACATTGCTGGCTAGTGTCTAATGCCCCTGCATCAAGTTATTACATGAAAATTGTAGTACTTTTTTGACTTACTTGTATACCCTGCCAATGTATGATGTGCTTGGAATCGTGTACATAACGCTTCAATAAAAACACATGAACTACATTATGCACCAATATATGGCTTGGTAAATCCAATCGATAGGTAACCGGCCCTATCCTCTCCAAGACTTCGAAGGGTCCGCAGTATCGGGGAGCCAATTTGGCACAAGAATTCCATTGTAAAGTGTTTTTCTTTGGTTTAATTCTCACATACACATGGTCCCCCACTGCAAATTTCCAAAAGGTTCTTTTTCTGTCTGCGTAAACCTTTTTCCGGTCCTGTGTCACCTTCAAGTTCTGCCTAATTTTCTTGACTTCCCACTTCATCTCTTCTAGCATATCTGGTCCAAGCATCATCTTGTTTTTTGGGCTACTCCAGTTTATAGGAGTCTGACACTGTCTCCCATACAATTCTTTGAAAGGGCTCATCTTAAGAGATTCTTAGTATCCGTTATTGCATGCAAAGTCAACCAAATGTAGGTACTCCTCCCAATTCGTTGGCTGTTGCATTACATACATGTGTAGCATGTCCTCTAAAACTTGATTTACCCTTTCTGTTTTCCCATTCGTTTGCAGGTGGTAGGCAGTAATAAATTGTATTTGTGTTCCCAGTCCAATAGATAGCATCTTCTAGAATGACGATGTAGACTTCACATCACGATATGAAATAACTACTCGAGGTATACCATGCAATATGAAAATCTCTTTCATAAAAATGTCAGTAGTTTGCATTGTCTTATAGGTAGATTGAACAGGGATAAAGTGTGCCACTTTGTTGAGTCTATCCACTACCACCATAATCGAATCATTATGCTTTTTATTTCTAGGTAGCCCAGTAATAAAGTCAAGGGAAATGACTTCCCACTTCTATTCGAGCATTGGAATTGGTTGAATCAATCCTGCAGGATGCTGATGTTCAACCTTAATTTTCTAACACTCTAGACAATTGGTCAAATATTCTGCTATGTCCCTTTGCACTCCCGGCTAGGTGTATTCTTATCTAATTTATGTAAACATATTTTGATATCCCAGATGCCCGACATAGGTGCTCCTGTGATACTCATCCAAAATAATTCTTTTTAGACTACTCCAATTGGGAATATATATCCTCTTCCCAAAATCCAGAAGTTGTTTTTCATTGAGTTCATATTCAGAATGTTTCCCTCGTCTTTCATCATCTTTTACTTGCTACCACAAGTTCTCATATTTTGGGTCCTCCCTTACTGCTTCCATAATATGGTCTTTAAAATTAAATTCATTATGATTGAAATAAAGTTCATAAATTCCGTGCAGTTTTCTGCTTGGGCATCTGCCACCTTGTTCTCTTTTCCTTTCACATGCTAAATATCAAAATCAAATTCACTAAGAAACACATTCCATCTGGCTTGACGAGCATTCAAATTAGCCTGCTTAACGTATATGGTTAAACTACTAATATCGGTCCTCAACATGAATATTTTTCCTAGCAGATAATGCCTCCATATCCGCAAGGCATGCAAAAATGCAATTACCTCCAAATCAATATGCTGAATATCTCTGCTCGTGATCCTTCAACTTCCTAGACTCATAAGCTATGACTCTCCCTTCCTAAGTCAACACTGCTCCTACACCCTCCTTGCATGCATTAGTACATACTTTAAATTCCTTACTTTGATCTGCTACTTTCAAGACAGGAGCAGAGTTAACAGCTCTTTTAATAACTCAAAACTGTTCTGACTTTCTTGAGTCGATTTAAAAACCCATCCTTTCCTTTGCAAAGAGGTAATACGATTAGCTATTTTGGAGAAACCACTGATAAATCATTGATAGTATCTAGCCAAACCCATAAACGAACGTATATCTGATACGTTATTTGGGACCCTTCATTCCATAATTGTCTTTATCTTTTCCCGGTCCACATCTATCCCTTGAACCAAAATCGCATGCCCCAAGTATTGGATATGCTCCTTAAATAAATCACATCTACTAAACTTGGCATAGAGCTGATGCTCTCTTAGCATTTTCAACACAATGCGAAGATGTTCCTTGTGATCTTCTATATTCTTTGAGTAAATTAATATATCATCAATGAAAATTAACATGAATTTATCCAAATATGGGTGAAAAATTCCATGCATTAAGCTCATAAATGTTGCTGGTGCGTTGGTTAACCCAAATGGTAACACCACAAACTCATAATGTCCATACCTGGTACGAAAAGTGGTCTTGCTTATATCTTCGTCCTTGATATGGATATGGTGATAGCCTGACCTTAAGTCAATCTTGGAGAATATTGTTGCTCCTTTGACTTGTTCAAACAGATCATTGATGCGTGGTAGTGGGTACTTTTTTTAACAGTCAACTTGTTAAGCTGAAAATCCATGCACATACGCATAGTACCATCCTTCTTCCTTACGAACATAACCGTTGCTCCCCATGGGGACACACTTGACCAGATATAGCCTTTGTCCATCAATTCTTGCAATTGCATATTTAACTCTGTTAGCTCTGGTACACTAATTTTGTATGGATTCCGAGAGACAGGTGCTGCTCCGAGCATCAATTCAATAGTGAAATCTATATCTCTTTTTGGTGGCAGCCCTGGAATCTCCTCACGGAAAACATCTTGGAATTATTACACAATAGGAATATTCTCCAACATAGTAATCTTATCTTTGGTGTTGGTGAATCAAACTTGAATTGTGTAAAGCTAGCAACCCTTCCTTATGCATTTGATTAACTGGGATGCAGTAATGGTTGCAAATGCAAAGGCTTTTTGATGCCCTGCAATTCCTGTCTTGTCCCATAATTTGACTTAAAATGTATGACCTTATTCTTACAATCCACTAAGGACCAATGTCTCTCTAGCCAATCCATCCCCAGAAATATGTCATAAGATCCTAGTGGTATAACATTGAGTTCCACAGTTATATGCTGGTCCCCAATACTCAATTTATAATTGGGTACCTTAGTATCAACCAGCCTTCTAGTCCCTGTAGCCAGCTAAGCCAACCATGGCTTTTTAAATTTTTGGTCCTGCAACTTATTGCTTTCTACAACATAAGGGTGTATGTAACTCAAGTTGGCACCATGATCAACTAAAATAGAAACAACCTGGGTTTGAATCTTATCTTCTAACTCTATCATGGTTGGCTGGTAATCTTCTTGTTAATCCTCCAGTGCTGCGTTCATTCCAGGTATGTTTCAAGCTACATCCCCCACCATGGATGCTTCATGCAGATTTTCTGCCACATCATTCCTTCCTCGATGTGGGTATTTCTTGAAGTAATGTGCTTCTCCACATCCTGAGCATTGCAACGAAGGTTTTTGGCTTTGCACAATTTTGGGTCTACTAGAAGATTCATTAGGACTTTCCTCCCCGATCCACTTCGTTTTGGTTTGGCTTTTTCCATTATGTTTGTTGAGTGGATGTCTTGTAGCATTCCTGAAATTGCTAGATCTATTATTGGTAAAACATTTATGCCCCTTTCGAGGTGGCCAACTTTTTCTAGCTTCTCCCTTCACCTTAGACTGTTGATAGCACATTCGTGCTTTCCTAATCACTTCATCCATGGTTTTCAGATTCACGAACTGAATTCTTTCATTCATATGAATTGGAAAACTGCTCAAAAAATGTTTCGCCTTGGCATTTTCATCACACAGGTAGGGTACATATCTTAAGAGAGAAGTGAATTTTGTGATAAATTCATCCATAGTCATCTGGCCCAGTCTCAGATCATAAAATTCTTGGGATTTCTCATCGTAAAAACATTCTTTCAGGTACTTATCTTTAAAATACTACTGAAATTCATTCTCAGTTACATTTTGATCTTCCACTCCTTGTACATTCTTCACTTCCTCCCACCACAGTGTTGCTTTCTCCCATAGTTGGTAAATGGCTAGGCTTGCTTTAAGTTTGATGTTATACTCATACACTTGAAAGTAATTATTCATATTTATTATCCAAGCTTCTGCCATTTCCTCTGCCTCTCCATCAAACGTACGAGGATTGATCTTCCGAAATTCTCCCTAGAATTCCACCTTCTGCTTTTTCATCTCTTGCTCTTCCATGACATTTCTCGACTTCGCCTCATTATATGTTTGACTTTTCTGACTTCTTGGCATTCGGTTATCTTCCACATGATCATGTACTGCTTGGCGTTGTTCTCTGTTTTCCTGAGTGTTTCTCTCAGAGCTAGGTTGTACACTGGGAGGATTTTGTCTATCCGACAGACTTTTCAATATCCTCTCTTGTTCCCTCATCAACCTTTCATTGTCACTAATAACTTTAAGAATTTATGTTTGTAACTGTTGTACAGTATCCAACAAATTATTTTTCTGTCGTTGTTGTTCTTCCAACATTCTACTTGTCTGTTGGTGTTGGTACACACTTATTTACACCCACATTTCGGGACTGACCTCAAGATTGGTCACATGATGGGTCTCTCCCATGCTTCTGGGTGGGTGTTGACTTGATCCTCTTCTCGTGGCGGATTACAAAAACCTGTTCCTGTACTTAACACAATATTAAATCCTTAACTCTAGTAGAATTCATAACAAACTTCTAGCCCATTTTGCCCCATTTTGTAACTTTAGCTCTGATACCACTTGTAACACTTACCTTCTTATTCAATTACATTTACCCGATAAAAAAAAAATTCAGAATACTTACGTGGAAAATACACAATCTAAATTTACAAATACATTACATCCAATACTTATCTACTTGAAATTATTAACAAATAGTCAGAATACATTAATCTATTGTTCTCATTCACATATTGTTATTCATTCCTTTGATTATTATGAATGAGCTTAACCATGGTTAGGATCGTCACAATGAAACTGACATGACAGAACATGCATTAAACCTCTGGGTACATCATTGTTCTAACCATGTGTTTTCCAGCTAGCATATTCAATCAAATTATCCCAAGGATTATAGCCCATACCTACAAATTACATTTGATTGTTAATATTATTGTTTTATAATACAATGGTCCGACCTAGTTAATTACTTCAGTGATTAAAGCCATGCCTCGGGTGGCGCTCCAGACTCCATTTGTTAGGGTTTACTAGTGCCCTTTCCACCATTGGATTGGTTTCCCTCGTGATTGACGAAGCTCTAGACAGATGAGGTGGGTTAGGGTAACTAACCACCCCCACCTCCTGCCCATGTTCCATTGTTGTGTTACGCCGATGTGGAGAGCTTGGCTCTGCAACTGCAAGTCTGTTGGCCATGAATCTGTCGCGAGTGCTCCGCTAACCTCATGAATCCGTGAGTTACTGCTTTTTGTTTTTCTCTTCTCCTGGCATTTTTGATGGACGGATCTAGAGTTAAGCATTGTAACCCTTTTGGTGCCATTGGATTGGCTTCGCAGGTCGAACCGCAATAGTTTCGTCTTCTGTTTCGGCTGTTAGATCTTCGCTTGCTAATGTGACTCCATGGCTCGAACAGGCCACCGTTATCTTCAACAGAATTCTAAATACATGGCTCTATGGTAATATTTTCTTACCAGTTTTTCTCCTAGTAATTTTCATAGAAATTATGAACATGGGTTTTCTGGTTGATTTAACTACTTGGGTTTTTTTCGAATTTTTGTTTGATTTAATTCTTTGGGTTTTCACATTTCTAACCTTGTGTTAATTTTTTTTGTTTGGTAACTGGCTAGGTACAGTCCAGTGTTCTTGGGCATTCCAGCATGAAGACCCGACAACGGCTAGATTTCTCATTGTTGACGGTAAGAGCCATTCATCATTCTCCTCAATTATCCTCCCATAATATTTTGCACTGTAACATTTGGCCTTCCTCTGCTTATCTTGCAGGCGAGGTTTTCCTAGCTATCGGGTGCTTGAGACCCAATTTAATGCTTATTTTTAATTTGGGATATTCAGTTTAACTATATTCACTTTTTGGTTCGGCCCTATTTCAATATATGTCAACCAAAATTATTCTTGGTTCTCCAGAACTATTTTTTATGAAGGATTTTAGTTCCAAGGCTACGCATTTGTTTCCCAAATTTTTAAATGTACTTATGATAGTTTTTCAGTGATGCTAACTATGACCACATAGTCAATTTTATGATATTTTGGGTTCATCAGTGTTTACACTGGTTTTGTTGTATAATTCCATTTTAACTCCAATGTTAATATCGATGATGTGTTGCAATGTTTCTTCTCGAAAGTCTTAGTTTATTCTGTGGACAAGGACTCTGTTCATTCCAATTTTCAAAGTCTAATAATTTATTGTTTGCACAGTTTTGGTTAACATTCTCATTTTTCTCCATTTGAACCATTCTAGTTTAGTAAACATATATGAATACTTCACTTTTTACTTGTTGTGCCCTTCCATTGTTCTGGCAAAGGTTTCCTTGGGATCGGAACCGGGACCCTGTTATTGGGTTCTGGATCTAGACCCACTCAGGGCTGATTCTCCCATACCTGGTGTGCTAACTCCTCTACTTGGAAGTAATAACTAACTTTCTACAGTATCTAGTTTTTCGCATTATTTCATTTACAATAGTTTGTATTTCTTAATTTTACTAAGGTAACTTGTATTCAACAGTGTACACTTCTGTAATATGTGTCTTATTAACATATTTCATACAATAGTATATAATTTACATATTCAATATTGTAACATGTACATTTTCCAGATTCGCTACAACCACATTTATTCTACAATTCATACTAGTAACATGTATTTGTTACATATTAAACACAATCATTTGTATTCTACATTGTTTTCGTAGATAATAAGGAAGTTAAGGGAAATAAATCTTCTGCTTCATCTTTTAGTATTTCTTTCTTACTCCATAGAGAGTAAAAACAGTATTTAATTCCTAACTGTAACTTCCCTTTCCTATGTAAATATATCTTTCATTCTCAACTATTTCCTAGAATGAATTGCATGGTGAATTTATTGTTCTTGTTCTAGTCCATAGAGATTCAGATTTACATATATTCTCATTTCTTTGCTGTGCTATAAAATCTGCAACACTAAATGCAAAACATTAAAATAGTAAACTTAAGTGCATCTGTACCTACTTCAGAGTATAGGTTTTTCCTCTGTAACTGTCGATCCACCCAACCTTCAGCGAGGCAATTACATCCTCTCCTTGCCCCTTACTCCTCACCAGGTTGGAGGTAATTTTCCGAGACAAGAAGTTTGACCTCAAGATTAGAAAATCCAGTATTGTTTCCTTAGGGTGAATTCTTGAGTTCCACTGGAACTCCCACCAGCTATGGACAACTCAGAACAAGCATCCACTACTTAACCCCCTACCTCTTCTGCACATAACCTCATTCCCTCCCAGGATTTTTCCTTAAATCCTTTTTGGGAAGGTAACTGTCAGAAATTTCTCAACCTCTTCCTGGGTTTCTTGGAATATTTCACCACACAGTTACTTTCACTTTTTACTCAGGTAAAATTATCATTTAATTAAATCTTTTAAATAAAAGTCATGTATTAATGTCATTAATGAATGCCTCCTTTGTTACCCATTTCTGAATGTGTCATAACAACTCATGTAACAGTAAGTAAAAAGTAAAAGAATAAAACACAAGGTTACAATCACATAAAGAGACAAATATTACAGGAAATGGTCATGTAATTACTGGAGCGTATTAAAACGATTCATAATATTAACTTCCACTATGCATAACAATATAACAAAAGAAAAACATAGTTTATGATAATAACAGTGACTCATAATATTATCTACTCTCTGTGGAATCAGTGCAAAAAAAATCTGCTAAGACTTGTTGATATACTAATAGAAAGTTGATAGAATGGTTTTCAAATAAACCATAATATAATTTCGAATAATAGACAATTGATAGAAGGGTTTCCAGAGAAACCATAATATAATTTCAAACAAGAGAAACATCTCTAAAACTAGAATTTACACCAAGCCGAGAGGCCATACTTTGAGTCTAAACCCCCAAAAAAATTGTGGGATATTCCCATTAAAACTTTACTCTAGCTTGAGTTTATTAATGGCCACTGGGCCTATAACAATAACACTAAACTAGTTTCGAAGGAAATTAATTAGCACAGGCCCTGAGCCCAAAATAGGGTTGTTCGACAACAAAGAAGACTGGTAACAATTACCAAAAAGGAAATTCAATGACTGTTAAAATAACTAATTAATTCCTGCATGAAGAAATTAGTTAAGTGATAGCCAAGTAGTTAAGTGATAATTTAATTTAGTGTGAGGCTGCATGTCAACTTATATAACACTAGTAGTTAGGTGGACAAGTATAAATATGTTTCATTGTGTTTATTGTAATCAATCAAGACTTATGTGATCAATAGAAAAGGTTTAGTGTGTGATTACATGTCAATTTATATTAGAGTAGTAGTTATATGGAAAAGTATAATTACTTCTCATCATGTTCATTGTAATCCGTCAAGCTTTTTGTGATGAATAGAAGAGCCGCAACTAGAATGTTTTGTGTGTTAAATTTGTGTTTGAATTCCTTGTCTTTCTAACAAATTGATATCGAAGCCTAGAAAGGATCACAATATATGTGGAGCCAACCGACCTGAAAATCAAGTAAAGAGAATCTATAATTAAAAAAAAAAAATCAAGTAACAAAATTATAAAACAATTAAAACAAACAACAAATTTGTTGCTTAATTAACAAATTAATCACCCCACCTCCTCCCTGTCAAAACTGTGAGTTATTTTGACTAACGTGACGTTGTCCTTTAAACGAGTATTGAAAGGTCACGACGGTTAATTCGTCACAATAATTATTAATTCGTGGGCTAACTCATTCAATTATATGCACAATAGTTATATTTTTTTAGTGCGTTTTTTATGAAGTTTTTTTTTATAAAACGGGTAAAAAGGTTAAAAGGATTTATTTGAAGGACTTTATAAAATTATTTTTATAATATTTTTTTAAAAAACCATTAAAAAAATTACTTATTAGATTAAGTGTTTTTTTTTAATTGAGAGGGTTTTATTTTTAAAAAATATTTTTAAAGAAAGATGAATTTCTTAAATTTTTAGTCCTAGTTTATCATTGCTATTCACAAGGAAGAATTATGATGTGTGGGTCATTAAGATGAAGATTATGTTGAAGGCACATGATACTTGGGATCATGTCTAGTTTGGGTTTTCAGAATCTTAGAATGAAATAGAAGAAGTAGTCCTCACTAATGCACAAAGGGAACTGTGGAAGAAAGACAAAAAGAATAATGCGTAAGCGTTGCAGCTTATACAGTAGGGAGTAGAGAGAGTAGTGTTCCAGAAGATTATTATCATGTCATAAACAAAGACAGAGACCTTGGCAACAAGATATAAAGGTATGTCCAAAGTCAATATTGTTTAGTTGCATAATACTAGAAAAGATTTTGGAAGTATGCAGATGAAGGAGACAAAGGACATTGATTCTTTCATGAATCAGGTGATGATTGTCGTAAATCAGTTAAAAATTTATGGTGAAGATATTAAAGATCAAACGATGGTTGAGAAATTCCTCAGATCTTTATCTTCCAAATTTGATTTTGTGGTAGAAACCATATAAGACCCCAATGATTTGGAAACATTGACAGTTGATGAGTTGATGGGATCACGTATATCCCATGAAACAATGATAGAAAGAAATAAGGATTCCACTTTAGAAACTACTTTCAAAAGCTAGGTTTCTGTTGCAAGAGACAGAGGTCAAGGTAGAGGTAGATCGAAAGGTAAAGGACGAGGAGGAAGATATGGTCGTCAGAGATATGGCCGAGAAGAGCATGAACATGAAAGTGGAAAGCAACAACAAAAGCTTCAAAAATAATGAAAGAGTTGAAAAATCAAAGGTGAGATTTTATTATTGCAATAAATTTGGTCACTATGCATGTGATTGCACGAATAAATAGTTGATCAAGAAAATCAAAGAGCTAATGTCACTATAGATAATACTAACTCTATGTTCCTAGCTTTCCATACCATGCACAAACCTTCTGATAATGTGTGTCTATTATAAAGTGGTTAGAGTAACCACATGACAAGGAACACTAATTTGGTTGTAAATTTGGATCTATCCGTGAAGACGAAGCTAAAGTTGGGGAATGACAAGACTTTGGATGTAAATGGAAAATTAGTGGTCAAAATTATGATCAAGCAGGAGGAGCGAAAGATAATTTCATAGGTATATTATGTCACTGGTCTCAAACATAATTTGATAAGTATTGGTCAATTGAGAGAGAAGGGATACATTTTTTTCTTTCAAGGACAAGAGTGTGTTATTTATGACAAGCCCCCTAGCAAGCAGTTAATATAAAAGGTGCAGATGACAAGGAACGAACTCTTTCCTCTAATCATGAGTTACAGTGATCAGGTTAGTTAGTTTACAGTTTCATGTTCTAATTATTATTGGTTATGACACTTTCGGTTTGTACACTTGTACTTTTCTGGCTTACGATTGTTTCAACAAAAACATATGGTGAGAGGGTTACCTCCCATAAAAGAACCTACTAGTACTTGTGAGTGTTGCATCTTTGGAAAGCAACACTATGAAATTTTTCCAAAAGGAGTTTCATACAAAACAAAGAAACCTCTTGAGTTGGTGCATACAGACTTGTGTGGACCTATGAGGAGACATTTGATTAGTGGAAGTTGTTACTTCCTTACTTTTATTGGTGACTATAGCATAGATAATTAGATTTACTTCTTGAAGTAGAAGCCTAAAATTTTTGCAAAGTTCAAATAATTCAAAGCCTTATTAGATAACCAAAGTGATTAGAAAATAAAGGTATTAAGTGTATATCATGGTGAGGAATATTATTTGAATGCATTTCCTGAGTAATGCAAAAAATATGGAATCAGAAAACAATTTACAACTAGATACACACCAGAGTAGAATGGTGTAGCAGGGAGAAATAATAGCACCATTACGAATATGGCAAGGAGCATGCTAAAAGGAAGAAACTTGTCTAACGAGTATTGGGCATAATCAGTTACATGTGTTTTCTATGTGATAAACATATCTCCTATGAAAAGTGTGATGAAAATAGTACCAAAAGAAGCATGGTCATTTATGTCTTGCATTGTATCTCATCTTAGAGTGTTTGGATGTGTATATTATGCACATGTTCCTAAGGATCTAAGAGGTAAATTAGATGATAAAAGTGAAAAATGCATATTTACTGGCTATAGTGAGAAGTCAAAAGCTTACAAATTATATAACCCTGTCACCAAGAAGACCATAAGCAGTAGAGATGTTGTTTTCAAAGAAAAAGAGTCAAGGAATGGTATGGTAGACAAAAAAATTGATGCAAAAGCACGACTGATTAAAGAAGATGATGTAGGAGAGAAGGAGCAACAAGAATCACAAGAGTAGACACCAACAAGGAATCTAATATTTTCTGTGTAGCATGGATATTCAAGCAGATCAACAGACTAGAATTCTCCCAGCATCTAATTAGGTGATGAGTCAAGAAATGGTAAGAGAAAGATGAGAAGTTTGAAAGATATTTCTGATGATTTGGATGTTTGTTCAAATTTTTAATTGTTTCCACTCCAAACTTCTTCACTTGAAGAAGCAATCAGAGATGAAAATTGGGTGCAGGTCGTGGATGAAGAAATTGAAGCTATTTAAAATAATGATACATGGGATTTGATTGATTTACCAAAGGATAAAAAATCATTGGTGTAAAATGGGTGTACAAGACAAAGTTGAATGAGAAAGGTGAAATTGAAAGACTTAAAACAAGACTTATAGAAAAAGGATTCTCATAGAAACCATGAATAGATTTTGGCAAACATTTGTTCCGGTAGCCAAATTGGATATTGTAAGAGCAGTTCTAGCCACAAAAACCTAGAACAAGTGGAAAGTATATCGGATGGATTTGAAATAAATCTTCTTGAATGGAATTCTAGAAGAATAAATTTATGTGAAAAAATATCCAGGTTTTTAAGTTGAAGGTAAAGAATATAAAGTTTACAGGTTGAATAAAGTGCTCTATGGACTCAAGCAAGCGTCTAGAGCTTGGTATAGCAGAAGTGAGAGCTACATGATCAAGAATGGATTTTGTAGAAGCAACATTGAGCCTACCTTGTACATAAATATAAATAATCTTGGGAAGATTTTGATTCTTTTCTTATATGTTTATGGCATTATTTTACAGTCGATATTGAATTAGATGAATTTAAAGTAGCTACGATGAAAGAATTTGAGATGACAGATCTTCGTCTCATGAAATATTTTTTTGGAATAGAAGTTGAGCAATCTAAAAAAGGAATTTTTATTTTCCAAAACAAATATTATAGATATTTGTTGAATATATTCGGGATGGATAATTTCACAATTGTCCCTACACCAATTTCCACAGGTACAAAGTTAAGCAAGGATGATGAAGGACCAGACGTTAATGAAAATCTATGCAAAATATTGGTTGGAAACCTCATGTATCTCACAGATACGAGACCATATATTATACAAGGAGTGAGTTTGATTTCCATATTTATGGAGACTCCAAAAGACACGGATTGGAGAGAAAAAATAATAATTTTGAGATACATAGCAGGAACTAGAGATTGTGGCATAATGTATGCAAGTACAGAAAATAAGGATATGATTGGATACACAGATAGTGATGTTTCATGTATTTTGGATGATAGGAAGAGAACTTTTGGTTATGTGTTCCATCTTAGTTTAGGTGTGATTTCATGGGAATCTAATAAGCATCCTATTGTGACACTTTCTTCAGCATAAGCAGAATATGTAGCAGCAACATTAGCAACATGTAAAGCAGTGTGGTTATGAAGAGTATTGGATGGACTCAAGCAGAAACAACAAGGGTCAACAACAATATATTGTGACAACACCTTAGCGCTTTCACTATACAATAATAGTGTGTTTCATCAAAATAAAAATCATATTTATACTAGATATCACTTTATTAGAGAACGTGTGAGAAATGGATAAGTTCACTTGAATCCTTCTAAATATAGTGATCAACTAGCTTATATATTTACTAAGTCATTAGAAAAATATGTGTTTGAGTTTCACAAAATAAACATGGTTTTTGTAAGCCTATGTGATAAACCTATTTTTCTACCCCTACATCACTAACCCCTTTCCCTCACTGATTATTGATTTTTCCCTAGCAGGAGGGGTTCATTTTCCCATTTTTGACCCTAAAACCGCAGGCTAGAAGGCTTACGCCCGTGGCCCAAGGGCTTGAATAGCTACCAGGTCCTCTTGTGCCTAATGCTTGGGCCCTAATTCATTAGTTTATTGCCAACATCCAAGGCAACCGTCCTAATTCACCGAGTTCCTAGGAGATGAGCTCGATTACTCATTGATTCAAGTTGGCCAAGACTGATCGACTAAAATTTTCCTTAACTTCTCGTCATCTCGAGCATCTACATTCATCCTCCATAGAGATGAAATTCACCTATTTTTGTTGGATCATTTGAGAGAGTCATGCTAGTTGTAATTTTAGTTCCAAAGAGAGCCATGTTGCGGCGGATATCTTGACACCCTATTTCTCTCTTGCCACTATCATGAGAGCTTGCGAGGTCTAATGTTATAGGAGAGTGCTCTTCATACTCTCATATAATGGGGAGACTATGTCGAATCATGAAGAAGAGAAGCTAGAAGTAAGATATCAAAGCTTCATTTTATATTAATGAAGATATATGTTCCCTTCTTGTATATGATTGTATGTTTAGATCTTGCAATTGTTATATGATATCGTTCATCTAACGATCTTTCGAGGAAAATCACTTGTTGTCTTTTTATGGTGGTCATTGTGTGTAGGTGTTGAGATCATAGGCAGATTGGATAGAGCACTTGTGTGGAGCAAAATAGCTCGACATCAAATTCAATATCCATCCTCGACCTACGAGGAGGCAAGGTAGCTTCTTCTTCCTCTCTATTAAATGATTGCATGACTACTTCTGAATCATAATGGATTTGGAATCTAGGATGTATTATTAATTGTGCTTGTATTTTCTGGTGATCTAATGGACACTAGGTCATGGGGCAACAAATCCTTGCAGTTTTTCCTAAAACGGAAGTGGTGATTTCAATGAGAGAACACTCCCTTCTGTGTTTGCTTTTCCTTAGATCCTAATCAGATCCTCTCATCTATGGCTTGTTGAGCTTCCTTGAATTTTTGTGATTTTTTTCATACATTTTATAGGGTCATTGCATATGTTTGTTTATGTGATGTTACTGATTGCATGAGGAAATAGGGAATTTCCTCTTTGGAACCCTAGTCATGACCTTCTAAGGCTCAAACCGCATCCCAAGAGCCTCTGAGCCACTAGTTGGAAGGATTATGCCCATAGACAGCCGCTAGAAGGGCATTCTAAGCTAGCAGCCAATGCTTTTTTTGTTGTCAAAATTTTACCTTTCATGTTAATCTCTCTATTTTTGGGTTTGTAGTGTCTCAGATTAATCTTTGATTTCTGGATCTCATCCAGATTTTATCTTTTTATCAGTTTTATTTTGATTGGTTAAGTGCCTCTTTAGAGCACTTGATCTCTTTCATTAGTCATCTAGCTTGTTGATTGCTTTCCGATCTATTGAAAACATACTTGGATACATTACTTGATGTAGCTGATAAACTATCCTATAGTCCTGGTAAGTTCTATTTAGATCAATTTGTTCAATGTATCCCTTTGATTATCATTGCTTTAGTTTCTTCTTAAGTTTCTATTGGATGCCTTGGATTGAGGTTTGGTTTTGATTCCTTGATTACATTATCATTTTCAATAGATTGTATTCAAAATTTGATTGGGTTTGATCTATACTTTGCATTCATATTTGAAGATTGATCCTCATTTTCATTCTTTCTTGTTGAGTGGTCCATTTGATTTTTGGTCAGTAGTTTCATGAACGGCAGTGTTGTGAATGGTTGTGCAGCTTTCATTATTATCAAGTTCTATTGAGAGTATTTTGTAACATTGTATCACTGGTTTTTAGATCTTGTTTAGGCCTCTTTGCCTCTAGGGTGTGGTTTAATCCCTTGTAGAACATTGCCTCTGGTGGTGCCATTATGATATAGCCCTATCTGGATTGACATTGCCATCTTTTGTTTCTAATTTGGCTTTCATTTTGATTTCTTTCAATGTGTTTTTTTTTTTGGGTTTTGTTTCCATAGTTGTTTTGATTTTGGAGCGATTTGCATTATTTCTTGGGAGACTTTTTTTGGTCTCTTTACCAGATTCATTTTTGGTGTGTTTTGGGTCATTAATTAAAAGTATTGGGATAATTGGCATTCATGAAGGCTTAATGAAAAAGTACGTCTAGTAGGCATTGATTTTTTAGATAATCTCTTTCCCTCTCGTAGCTAGCATTCATCGAATTCAAAATGAAAAATTGCATATACTTACATTAGGGTGACTAACTAAGAGTCCTCCACACCATTTAAGTTTCATGCTTCTTCCTCATTGAGTAAACAATAGTCATTAAAATTCATACATTAACAAAATCAATTCAATTCATCTTTTAGTTTTACTCGTAGTACACCAACATTAGCTTAGGATAGGGTCTTGGAGGTAGGAATGGGAGTTAACCACTCCAAGACCACAAAATAAACTCATAATCTTGTGGTAGGGAGTAAAAATCCATTTGCAGTAGTGCGGTCGGGGAAACCCTCCTCACAAAAGGGTTAAGCACGAGGTCACACTTGGGCTAATTGGGGTGACACAACCCTACTCGCTTAGTTTCGGGTGGCGTGATATAGAAGAATTGGCATGCATATAAACAATGTTATCACTTAGGGACCACTTGGGAGGTAACTCTCAAAGGGGGTTTTGGTATTGGCTTATTTTGGGGTTAATTTTCCTTCCCTTGTGTGTTGGTTTGTCCTGTGACTGTCCCCCTAGGTCGTGTTATTGTACGTGGTTAGCATAGTGGCCTTTATTTCTAGGGTTCATACATAGGTTCAGGGTTGGTTTCATCTTCTCTGTACCTGGAACGGATATTATTCATACTCTCTCAGTCCTCTCAGGGAGGTTCCACTTGTAGGGACACTTGTGTCGAGTTCACGGCTAAAAGGACTAGGAAGCAGGTCAATAATATAATTATTCCAATGTCGGCTTCTTTGTATTATGTTTGTGTGTGATACCTTTTAGGATGTTTCTAGATCATGCTCGTTGGTCTGATTTAGTAGTTTTGGCCTTACGGTTTTTTCACTAACTTAACTATGTTTTATTTACTATCACCCTCGCTAAAATTTCATGTCAACGTTCACGTCATCTTCAAGGTTTACTTCCTAAAATAAGTGGACTTATTTTTCCTACACAGAGAGTTCCCGTCGGTGCTCATGAATTAGACCATCATATAGTGCTGGAATCTATATCTAGCACCATTAATCGTGATATGGTTTCTATTGAGACTTTGGTGGATGAATTTGACACTCCTGCCAATCCACCTTTGACGGATCCTCTAAGGCCTACCTTACTGTGATTGAATCCTAGAGGTAATACACTATCTTACGCTTATTTCCATTATCGACTATTAACCCTATGGAAAAGTCTGAGACTTCCCTACCATCTCCATCAATAGTCTCAGCTTCCATGATAGCGTTGTTATATCTTAGCATGTATATCCCTACTCCTCCATCTACACTGCTTACCTATTCCTAGGGAATTCCACCTATCTCATCTATGGCTCCCAATGGTATCCTGATTGTGTTTGTGCCCACACCTTCCTCTATGCCAGCTATGGTACCCCAGACTAGTCTCCCAGTAGGTCCAGGAATTTACACGCCATCATTTTCCGAACCGACTATTCTTGTTCCTCAGTCAGGCATGGTTACTTCCGAGAATCCATGGGGGGGAATCACCAGTTGTCCCTAATCATCCTAGGGGTAACGTAAGAACTATTATGACAAAATCCTAGTATATTTGTCTCTTTGGAGTGATGCATCCTACCATTTCTTTCACTAGAGGGGCTAGTTTACCTTGGGGCAACCCTATTTCCAATACCATGTCTTATCCAGGTCATTCCCCTTATGTTGGTCCTACTGTACAGTTCGATCCTTATTTTCACTATGTGTAAAACCCCATTAGCAGTCACACTTTTGGGGGTCCATTTCTCTCTTGAGGTTTTTATTATGCGGGCGGGGGGGACATCCATCTACCAATCACCCTGGCCTGCAACAGCCTTTTGCTGGGGAAAACCCTTTTCACCACCAGCAATCTCATCTGTAAAATTAATTTGTGGGGGGGGGCACAAGGTTGGTAATGAGATTATACTCACTGTGATCCATTTATTCAGATCCAAAATCCATTTCTATCCTCTCTTGATTTACCAGATCTTTCCAAATTAAATAATGACCCCATCTGTCACGATCCTTGGTGGCCATCAATGCCCGCCAAATTACCATTTGATATTCCAAATTTTGAATGGAAGCCTAGGGAGAATAAATCCACCCATATCACCATTTACCATATATGGTGTTCATCCAATTGGTTAGTGGAAAACTCTATCAAATGTCGCTTTTTCCAAAGAACATTAACCAAGGATGTTGCCAAATGGTATATCGAGTTAGACACTACATCTTATGGTGATTTTCGCTGATTAGCTCAAACTTTCCAGACACATTTTCAGTTACCCACCCGGTATGATATTGACTCTGACCTTTTGTATAACTTCAAACAAGATGATGCCACACTTATCTCTAATCACATTCATGAGTGGCGTCGTCACAATAGGTTAGTAAGAACCAAATTATATGACGAGATTCTCTGTAAATGGTTCATTAGATAAATCTGACCTCAAATCGCTATATATGTGTTTATGTTTCTAGATATTATCGAAGAGCAAGCCATTCTAGCTACCCAATAGGTGGATCTCATATATTCACAGTCAGGTACACTGTATGAAGTTTTTATTAATGCCCCTATAGGTCTTCCATTGGCCCACCTAAGCATGTTCCTGTCTAACATGTCAATGGAGTGATTGGGTTTGTTTCTTATCCCATGAGCCAACTTGCCGCCCACCTTGAGAAACTGATTGTTATATCTAAAGCCCCAACAAGTGCACCTAGCTCTCCAAAAGCATCCCCTCTTGAGCAGTCCACTGATGTTCTCATGTTGAAGTCCATTCAACCAAAGAACAACTCACAAATTGGTGTTAAAAATAAAAAGAACAATACAAAAAATAAACGACAAAATCAAACTTCCCATGAGTCTAAACCCAACCCTGAGAGTCAAGGAGGGTGAACCAATGAGCTTCACCCTAAATTTAAGTTCCCTTGTAAAAATTTTCAGGGCAATCACCTTACTCATGAGTGTCCCTGAATGGATGAAGTTCATAGGCTTCTTTCATCACCGTCTTCTCATTTTCCTACCATTTTAACTCATCCATTCCCTACACAACCCAAAAAAAAATGGTTTCTCAATCTGCTATACCTCCTCAAGGGGGAAATGAAGGGTCATCTTCCCATCCCCTCATAACTCAGTTGTCTTTATGTGAAAATAATATGTCAATGTGACCATGTGAGCTTAATCTTATGATGTATATGAATCGAGTCCTCCTTACAAAGGCTCGCCAACACCACCTAGTTCCACCAGACCTATCACTCTAGATAAACCTATGGAACTTGT
Source organism: Pinus albicaulis (assembly GCA_034641835.2). Taxonomy (NCBI): domain Eukaryota; kingdom Viridiplantae; phylum Streptophyta; class Pinopsida; order Pinales; family Pinaceae; genus Pinus; species Pinus albicaulis. The sequence continues at coordinate 140,965,611 of CM076575.1, forward strand.
TTATCGCCCCCTCAAGGGTGTTTTCCATAAGAAAACACACAACCCTTCTACCCGGGCCACTCAACACAATAGTATTATTTAAGATCTAGCCCAAGTGCCTTGTGACATGCCTTATTTGGAGTTCTTGCAAATTTTTCCTCAGAAGCACAAAGCCTTGTTATCTGCCATCGGTGGAGCTAACCCGTATGACTCTCATGTCATTAATTTTAATGTGGAGAAAGCCGCTCCTTGTATTTCCCATCAAATCGATTTTTAGATTATAGTGTGGGTTTCCCAAAATAATATCCATCTCAGTCTATTAGATGACGACTCTTCCACCATGTCATGTCCATATATTGTTGGAAATCTATTGTTGATTCAGATCTCGCAATATCTAATACCACTCTCTGAGCCTTTGATGATTACAATTTCATTCCGAATGGGGTCCTCCAAAATTTTTCCATCGAGTTAGGTGGTAAAATGATACATGTCAATATTGAAGTTGTCAATGCTCCTTTAGATTTTAACCTGCTCCTTGGTCGTAGTTGGTTTTATGCAATGACCACAGTGATCTTGTCTATATTTTGGGCCCTCTTCTTTCCTCATGAAGGAAATATCATCACCATTGACTAGCTTGATTATTGCATACCATTAACCCAAATTTACACTATTGGAACTTCTATACCATGTGTGTGATACCATCCTGGTCAATTTCATTGTGTCGATGCAGGAATTTTCAAAATTTATACCAATATGGGAGTGTTAAGTAGATAAATCCTCTCTACAGACAGAGACGATCCCTCTAGCCCTAGGGTGGGTCTAGAAATTAAGAGACATGCTAGAGTGTTGATTCCTAATTACTGAATGAAAAGAGGACACGGTAGATCGACCTACATGGAATCTAATGCTGTTTTCATGGCTTTAGTGGTGGTGGCCTCTCACTCCTACCTTGGCAAGTCACAATCCTTCCGCAGTCATGCTCGGATACCTCGACATAGAACAACAAACAAGAACAACATATGACATAATAATTTCATTCATAACTACTAGCCAGTCAAATAGGGCTAAGAATATTGCATTAAATATCTAACATAATACAAAATGGGAACCAAACAATATGATGTATATGTATTGATAGAAGGAAGAGTTACAACCAATGCATTGACGTCGCAGTCTCCTCCAGCGTGGTTCAATCGAAGCGTGTCTCAGATGGTCGTCAGGGAATTCAGATGGGATGAAGGCATAAACTCAAGCTCTCTTAGAAGGCATAGACTAAAGCTCTCTCAATGTAATTCCTTCTTATTCTATCTCTTCAATAGTTCAGCTAAAGTATGTTCAATTCTCCATGTTCAGCTAGCTTATGCAAAGAGAGATAGCTTCTTTTTATAGAGGAAAAGGAGGAGGTTACGATCCTTACAAAGGTGGGAGGGAGGCCTATCCTTTAGGAAGTTCCCATAAGAGGTGGAAACCATAAACTAAAGGAGGGAGTCCGTGGTTTATTCAATTCAACCACTCCCAATGACTCATCCTCGAAGTAGTTGGAGTGGAATCTATGCCTCTGTTTTTAAAAAACATTCCATAAATAGCTTGGCACGAGTGGCTAACTGAGACAGAGCACCAGCTGGCATGGGGCCCAGTGTTAATCTTCCTCTTCGGTGCGAGGGCATAACTGACTACTCACGCCAAGGAAAAAACAAGGGTTTTTGAGTCTCTACTCAAGGAATTGTCAACAGAAGGAATATTACTCATATAAAGGGATATAATGATGGTCTTTGCAAGGCATGATACTGCTTATTGATCACGGAAATGACCCTCCAATGGGAGAGATGGGGAATGCAGGGACATTGACAAAAATTTATGTAACAGATGCCCCCTAAAGCATTAGGTCCGAGGGAGAGGGAGCAGTGAAATGATATATGAGAATGTGTTCGAACCAAACACCTCTATCGGAAGACCTACAATTGAAAATACAACTGATATCTCTGATACATGAACATGTGGTATGGGTGCAACCATCCATAATAGAGTAAATAAAAACGGAGATCCGAGGTATGGACGTAGCCATCCAGTAGTAAGGATCAACAAATAGACTCAGGTATGGTCACAACCATCCAATCAAAAGAGTCATGCAATAAGTCATGATAATGCACAAAAATCTGAAGCCTGGATTTTATCAGACAAAACCTAGGATCTTGCGCTCCATCTCGACCCGAAAAAGTACAAATTCTAGCATGCAAATCTATGAGTTGAAGTCGAACATGCAATAAAATCACCTGATTAGCAGCCAATGATGAAAGTTGTTAACAGGCACGAGAGAAACCACCAATAATGACAATGGCTATCAAGGTACAACAGGTACAATCCATGGAATGTGAACTGTGATATGGCGTTGAACTTCCGCAGAATCACTCGATCAAAGGCCAATGATGTGGACCTTGCGTCGAATGCAAAAAACCTGCCATTAAGGTATGCAGGATCCAAGGTACTAGAAAGGAGTTTCTAGATCAAATTCCTGGATAATGAGCTGAAGTTGTCAGGAAGTGGCCTGATCAAAGGTGGGCCATAATGTTTCCCACATCATCGATATGAGATAGAGGAACATGATAATAGTGAATCAGAACCAACAAAGAATCAGAGGGAGGTTGAAAACTGCAGAGGCAAACTTCTCTTGAACATATCAGCGACACGACACTGGATTTGGCAGTATTTGACATCAAGGGATTTGAGGTCATGATGACATGGAAAAGAGTAGATGAGAGGTAAAAAGAGATCACCCAAACCCATGGAGACAAAAATGACGAAATGATATGTCCCCAACCCAACACGAATGCAGACAAGTGCCATGTTCAAAAGTGACATACTTCCAACATAACTAAAACTTGGTTCCATTTTCCCCCACCATTTCTGGCAAGTACCCCAATTATTTTTTAAGACAAGCTTGAAGGGGATAGCATATGTTTGTGCTGTAAGTTTTTCCTTTGGACAAATCCAACCTAGTATATTTTACGAGCCCTAAGAAGGAGGAACTCGAGTAACATCACGGTGATGAAATCCGATGTCATTAGGTTTTAATGAGTCCGACAAAGGGAGAACTCGTCATATTTTCATGTTTAGAGAGTTTGAAAAGAAGGCAGAAAATAAAACTCCATCATGACCCTTTTCGTAAATAGTCTCTCAGATCCAAAATGGCAGAAAAAAATATCTGAAAGAACCTCTTAGTCATGATAGGATAAGGTATTCCTTTTTTGTAAATAATCCACCCCACCCCGAAAAATGGGTAAACGTATACTGAGTAGATATCATTTCGCATCCATTTAATGAGTTCAGAATGACAAGAATCTCAGAAATATTTTCAATTTTAGAAAGTCAGAAAAGAGCTGAAAGTTGACTCCTCCTGGAGGAACGAGTGGTATGACGGGTTGCAACTGGTTTCGGTGATGGTGGAACTACTCAGAACAAGATAAAAGTCAAGAGGCTAGCTAACAAGACCACTCATTGCAGCAATTCCTCAGGAATGGGTAAAAAAATCAAGTGAAGGCGTATGATCGGCCAAGAAGATGGTGATGATGGAATGATAAAACCAAGGCTCATGTAGAAAAAGAGTCTCATAAAATGGATAGAATGGTTTCATTTTTACACAATCTTAAAATCAGGAAACTCTGCTTGGGACTGGTTTCATTTTTAAACAAGCTTGAAACAAAGATTAACTATGCTTGGAAACCAGTTTCATTTTTACACAAGCTTGAAATGGAAACAAACTATGCTTGAAATAAGTTTGCATGCCCCCAACATGGTGACTCAATTGGAGGTACATGCCCCCCAAGCTTTAGTCCATATGAAAGGCATATGGAGTGAAAGTTCAAATTACGAGATCAAGAGAAATACTTGACTAGGATTTTACGAGATCGTATCAAAGAATTAAATTGAACAGGAAGGTGTTTTATTGTTTTAATGAGGTTGACACATTAAAAGAACTATCCTCATGACCTAATTCATTTTTTAACGAGGTTGACATAGAAGACGAACCATCCTCATGACACCTTGTTTCATTTTTTAAGGAGTTTGACATAAGAAACAAAATCTGCTCTGAAGAGCTTGTTTCATTTTTCAAGGAGCTTGACAGAAGAAAACAAACTATGCTCCGATGACATTTCATCATGATGAATAAGAAGTAATGGCTTCCAAGAGTTCCAGACTAGATGGGAGAACAACATCTCAGAAATCATGGCCCAATGCCCCCAGCACACGATGCTCAACGACACTATCATTAAATGCGGGCACAGGACATGTAGCCACATAATTAACCTATGGCGGGGAAGATACAACCAATGGATAAAGACCCGGAAGGGACGATGGTGGGCCAGATGCCACATCAGGACCAAAGAATGAAAGATGATCAATGGTCACGATCCGACCTTTGTGTGGAAAACATATCACATGAAAGAGGGAAGAGACAACTACACCCATGGCATAAGCATAGTCACGCCCCAAGATTAAATTGAAATCTAAGGGGCCTTGAACAACCATCATGCCTATATAGACGTTTTTCCCTCCCAAAGTAATAGCCCACTTTGGAAGGATCCCTAATGGTTGACTAGTTCCTCTGTTAAAGGCCAACAGATTCTAAGTAACAGGCACAAGCGATGGAGAACCAAAATCTTGCCAAGTAGTTGAATACAAAACACTAACAAACACACCTTCATATATAATTGTGCTAGGTACGACCATATCGAAGGCCTGTTTCATGATCTCAAAAGGCACATAAGAAGGAAGGCAGTATCCCGCAAATCGAATCCAATCAAAGGAAGCAACCAAACTACTTGTAGGGGGTGCCATTAAACTGAGATGGTCATCCCCTGGTGTTACCGGAACAAGAGGATCATCCTCCTGGACCATAGACATGGAATCATGAATGGAAAATTCTTGAATCAAAGGGACGAGATGATATTTCTCCAAGTTTGAGGAATCTGAATAAACAAGAAGAATGTGAGGGGGATGAGAGCCACTCTCGACGGAAAAGACCTGATGAACCGTAGGCAGGATCAGATCGAACAATTCCATAACCAATGGTTGGTTGGGAACGGATTCTTGAATCTTAATTTCCGAGGGAGTGGGATCGACCAAGGATGAATTTTTACTGATCATTGAATCAACTAGCGGAGGAGTCAAAGAAAGCTTCTAGTAACCAACCAGAAGGCAGGGTGTGGAAACAATAGAGTTTTCCAACACTCTCATGGTTTCATCCATGTATGAACAAAGGTGAACGGGATGATGCCCTTCGCACAACTTACAGGGATTGGTAATCTTACCCTGTTTCTTATGAGTCTTATCATTTCTAGTCGAAGATGTGCCACCAATATGACTTCCAAAATCCAAAGGCAACAACAGACGGTCATCAGACCACACTTCAAGCACCTTGGGGATGCTAGGGAAATCTCGAAGAAAATGGTCACCTTTGCACAACATGCAAGGGAATTTGACTTTCCGTGGAAGGTTGGATGGTTTATCGATGGAAGGTATTGTGGGTGCAATAGTCGCAAAGCTGGCCTCTCTTTTATCTAACTTCTTCTTCTTCGTCTTCTTCTTCTTCTTCTTAGCCACCTGGTTACTAGAATGCAGACTTTCACCAGGTGAAGTAGAAGAAGAGAATGAAGAAATAGGTGCAGAAGGAGAGAGGTCCACCATAGAAGCAACATGATGTTTTTCTGGTAGAGGATATGGTTGTACAGAGGGCATAATACTCGCGACCGCAGAGGTCGAGAACAACCAGATAGGAAAACCAATAGTTAACCCTGGAAGGTATAATGTTTCCATATAAGGAGCAACAACATTCCCAAGAGTAGGAAAAGGACCAGGATTCCCTTCGGAGGGGGTTCCTTGGTTGGTAAACTCTGGACACGTTGCCATCTGAAACAACCATAAAACCAAACTCTAAGGAAGATAACTTTAACCAGGAATATTTCGTTTGCAGTTAATATTTTAAGACACTAAAATAAAACTTTGTTGTTTCATGTTGTAAGAGTCGAGAAACAGGAAAAAGGCGACTCTATCACTTTTAGGTTGAAACAAGCATGAAAGGACAACCGCTCGATGATATTTTCACTTTTAGAGAGTCATGAAAAGACCAAAATGACTACTCAGGAAATCTAAGCAAGAGGGTGAACCAATTTTCCGTGAACTGCCATATACACCTTGGTAATCAAATGAAAGAGAAATGACCAAGGACTTGACGTACGTGCAGGTAGTCTCCCTGAATGTTGTGTTCGGTGTATCAAGGTTACAAGGCGGTAGACTCGGCTTCCTATGGATAATAGGATTACAATCTAGACGGGTCTCCCTTGATATACTCTACGGTACGTGGAGCATGAATCTGTACTAGCATTGTCTAAATCCAGATGGCGAACGACATCTACTAGGTTTTAAGACGCCGGAGCATGTATCTAGCCTAGACCACTAAAAATGTTTCGTTAGGTTTCAATGTTTCCTTAGGTTAATTGAATGAATTTTAAATTTGATCTTGGATTATGTTTCAGTTTCAAGGCCCTATCGAATTTGGATCTCAAATTTCCTAAATGCAAGCTATATGCAAATGAACATCATTTTTTATTCAATGAATGCTAGTTACAAGAAGGATAGAGATCTTTCAAACAATAGAAAACAATGGAAGTATGCGAAGAAATCCACTAATTCATCTAAAATAATCAAATGAAATTGAAACTCTTTCCTAGACTATCAAATGCTAGTGATACAAAAGAATGTTTCAGTTTCGATACAAAGAAAGAATGCAAAATATGTTTTTTTTTTTTTTTTTCAATGAAAAGAAGTACATGATGCACTAATTACATGAAAAATGAAAACAAACAATAGCTTGAGTATTGTGTAAGAATCGAAATTGAATGGCTCAATCAAACGCAAAGCAAACACAAGAACTAATTCAAACTAATGCTGCAATCTTCCAAACCAAAAGAAAGTTTTCAAAACGACCCAAAACAAGCAATGTAATCTATGCTCGAAGCAACAAGGAGAAGAATCAATCTAAAAAACGAAATGATCATTCAATCAAAGAAATCACTCAAAAGGATCAAGAAAACTAAGTGCAATCAACCCAAGAATGAGATTGACAATAATCAAAACGACTTGATTTCCAAATAGAAGGCTCAGTGCACCAAGACACTTAGAAACCTTAAGGCCTTAATTTACACCGATAAGAAGATGGAAAAACGACTGAGAAAAACAAGTCAACAGCAGTCAAAACAATCCCAAAGGCATAATTACACATAAAAAATAACCCAAAGGCAAGCACAACTGACCAAAAGACTCATTTAGGAGGTCAAACCAAATCCTATGGGATTCGGCATGACTGTAAGGCGGTAATACATGCCAAACAGGGGTCGGCGTGACTACAACAAAAGCAACCTGCGCCAATTGGCGTGACTGTTCAGACGAAAAGTGCGTCAAGTCGGATAATTATGGGAAAAAGGAAAAACCAATATTCAATGAGCAGAGGTCAATCTTAACACTCTACAGCTGAATAGAGGTATAAACCAAGAAAGCAAACCAAAAAAAGACAGATAAGCAAATCAATGATTGAAATTGGCCCAACAAGATGAAACGACAAACTCGTACGATCCCTAGTGGAGTCGCCAATTTGTTAAGTAGGTAAATCCTCTCTACGGACAGAGACGATCCCTCTAGCCCTAGGGTGGGTCTAGAAACAAAGAGACATGCTAGAGTGTTGATTCTTAATTACTGAATGAAAAGAGGACATGGTAGATCGACCTACCTAGAATCCAAGGCAGTCATCATGGCTGTAGTGGTGGTGGCCTCTCGCTCCTGCCTTGGTAAGTCACAATCCTTCCACAGTCATGCCCAGATACCTGCACATAGAACAAAAAAAAAGAACATCATATGACATAATAATTTCATTCATAACTACTATCCAGTCAAAGAGGAATAAGCATATTGCATTAAACATATAACATAATACAAAATGGGAACCAAACAATAGTCACATATATGTATTGATAGAAGGAAGAGTTACAAAAAATGATTTTACGTTGCAGTCTCCTCCAGTGGGGTTCAGCCGAAGCACGTCTCAGATTCTTGTTAGGGAATTCAGACGGGATGAAGGAATAGACTCAAGATCTCTCAAAAGGCATGGACTCAAGCTCTCTTAGAAGGCATGGACTCAAGCTCTCTCAACGTAATTCCTTCTTATAATATCTCTTCAATAGTTCAACTATAGTATGTTCAATTCTCCATGTTCAGCTAGCTTATGCAAAGAGAGATAGCTTCTTTTTATAGAGGAAAAGGAGGAGGTTAGGATCCCTACAAAGGTGGGAGGGAGGCCTATCCTTTAGGAAGTTCCCATAAGAGGTGGAAACCATAAACTAAAGGAGGGATTTTGTGGTTTATTCAGTTCAAGCACTCCCAATGACTCACCCTCAAAGTTGTTGGAGTGGAATATCTAACTCTATTTTAAAAAAACCTTCCATAAATAGCTCTGCGCGGGTGGCTAACTGAGACAGAGCACTAGCTAATGCAGGGCCCAGTGTTAATCTTCCTCTTCAGCGTGAGGGCATAACTGACTACTCGCACCAAGGAAAAAACAAGGGTTTTTGAGTCTCTGCTCAGGGAATTATCAACAGAAGGAATATTTCTCTTATGTAAAGGGATACAATAAAGGTTTTTGCAAGGCATGACACTTCTTATTGATCACAGAAATGACCCTCCAATGGGTGAGATGGGGATTGCAGGGACAGTGACAAAATGCTATGTAAAAGGGAGCGTTTCCTCAACTCTCTCCACCCAACACTCCCTCATCTCCTACCACTTCTCCTATGTATATGATCTCTGATAGTACGTGTGGACCCCATAGATATTTTGATCCTTGGGCGATGTCACCTGATCCTATTGAAGTTTATCAAGCATGTGAGCACCTTCTGCCACCTATTTTGGAAGAGATTGTTTCTCAGGTAGTCCCGTCTGTACCTCCTGACGCTAGTCAGAAACTCCATCCCAATATGGAATACGATTAGGTTATTTTGCCTACATGGGCTGCCCCTCCACTTGTTCCATGTGACTCCCTTCATTAAGAGCCTCACTAATTATTCAACTTGGAGGTCGTAGATCTATCCACTGATAATCATAGGGAGATTATGCTTCTTTCTTCCTCTAATCTCCACAAATTGGAACATGTAAAGCTCGAAATATCAAATCTTGAATCGACCAAGGGAGAATCTCCTCATTCTTCCCTCAAACCGCCACCCATGGACTCAGTCAAGTCCTGGATTTTGAATACTCAACTTACCATGGAATTGCCCAAATCCTCACCACCTATTGACGAGCGTCTTGTACCGCCATCATTTCTTGATCATCCTATTATCACTCCATAATTTTAAGGATGAAGATAGAATCCCAGAGGCAACATCAAAACCACTTCGAGCATAGGATAGAGCCCTCCTAGACCTAGAGAGGGATCTCTCTGTTAGATATAGCTTTGCTGATGGGACATTTTAGGCTAGTCAATAGAAGCAGAGTTGGGTTTTGAATTTGGTTCGGTGGGAAAAGCAAGGGAAAAGGGCCATTGGGAAATGGATTCAAAGGGCTCCGGTGACCAATTTGAATAAGTAATCAAGCATGAGTGAAATAAGGCAACCTAGGAGTACTAATTTGGATCTCTGAGAATAAAAAGGAGTGTGAAGATACATGAAAAGTGGAACTCAACAGAAATTGAGTGATCTGAATGTGATCGAATAAAGTGCTTAAGCAGTTTGATTAGTTTGTCCTTTAGATTGATTGTTAACTGAAGTAATATTTATGTGAAACATTACATAAACAAGCAGCAATAAATGAATTAAATCACAGCAATAAATAGAGAAAAGTAGAAGCAAACAGTTGATGACAGAGTTTGTCCCTCGTGGACTACATCTCCGGGTCCGCTTTCAAGTTGGCATCCATTTTTATTAGGATTGACCTTGAGGAATATTTACACTGAAATGGAATAGAATGACTGTGCTTGCAGGCACTTCTAAACTCTGTAATCATAAAGTACTCTTCCTCACCTTTCCAAAGCCTATCTCTGCGCTCAATTCCGACACCCGACGACCGAGCAATGTTGCAAACATAACTGCCTATGTCCTGCTGAAACTGAACTCAAAATGCACACAGTGTCCTTTGATTGAATTTGTCATGGTTTATATAAACTAAATTTGAACCTTAGAATACCAAATTAGCAATTGGTTGAGGAAATTATGTGATAAGGGTCGAATCCCTTCTCCATATTCATGAACCTAAAACCTAGGGATAAAACAATCTTTGACCTTAGCGCTGATATAAATTCAAAAAACCATACTTGGACCTTATATTAAAACTCTTAGCCACAGCGCTAGCTAACCATGTGAAAGACTCGAAATTTCGGCATGTGAACAACTAGTTTTCTTCCGGCGATTATGATTACATCCGACGGTCTAGGTCTTAACCTTATCCACCGTGGTTTATACTCCGCTCATATGTCCACCATTCTTGCTACAATTTATTTAACTATGCGGTTTTGTCATAGTCTATAAACTACTACCCTTTTCCGTCGCGGTCTAATCAAAGACTGTTCACATGTTATATCCATCCCGACATGGTTTGAAACTGATGGTTTACCAATCACTATGGGTTTAGTTTAATATAGTTTAATTATAATGTTTTTAAAAACCAATATATATATATATATATATATCTGTGTGTGTGTGTGTGTGTGTGTGTGTGTGTGTGTGTGTGTGTGTGTCTTGAACCTTATGAAATAAGGATTATGTAATATTTTATAATATGGTTTTGCACTAAAAGGTTTTTGACATAATATTTAGGACTTTAGGTGTTTGTACCATAGGAACACCTTTGCACTAGGAATTTTCATAGGTCTTGTGCTAGGGTTTTAGGCTTAATTCTTACTTTTTAGATGCATAGTTCTAGGATTAGACCTTAGGATTTATGATTAGGTCTTAGCACTTAGGTGTTAGGTCTAGGACCATTAAATCACCATGAACCTTATACATCAAATTAAACCTTTACAAGCCATGAAACTGACCATGATCAATTTTGAGGACGTTTTCTTCAGGCAAAACTGAACCATGATCAATTTGAGGATGACACTGACGAAACTGGCAGATTGGAGACTAAACTGGACGTCGATTGTACTTGGAACGTTGTTAATCTGTACTGATCAATATGCTTTTGGACCACAAAAGCTTGATTTTAAACTAACAATAAGTGATAATACAACTCTCTCACTTTCATCTTGACTTTGATGACATACAACCATACCTGGTTGTCGACCTAAAACTGATGCTTATCATGGCGCAATTTGAACCTGACTTGACTCAATGCTTGTCGTAGCGCAGAAGAATGTAAGGCTTGATTGTAAGCTTGATGCACATAAGTTAAAAATTGATCCCACAACTTAGAATGTTTATTGTTGTTACCTCGAAGAATATGTATCCCGATCCTCTTCACCATTTCTGTCTGTCCTTGAACCAAATCCATGTTGTCCCATGGTTGCAAAGGAACTGGAAGTGGCATGTGAAAACCAATCTTTCGATTTCATGGCTTGCTTGTTGAACACATTACACATCCCTTTATGTACTTCACAATTGTTTCATACATATGAGGCCAGTAAAAATACTTTTGACTTTGTGCCGTATCCTTACTTACGCCAAAATATCCTGCAATCCGAGAAAGATGAACTTCCTGAATAACCTGCACTCTTTCTATATGAGCATCATTAGTTAGTGATTCATAAGCATATTTGAAATCATCATCAGTTCTATATTGTTCTACATAACTTTCATGAACCAATGAAATTTTATGCAGTACAACTAAAGCATTCAAAAACAACATATCAACTACTTTACTTGTTACACCTTTCCTGTCCTTAATTACTAAGTGAATTTGCTGAAGAAATCCCATCCAACTATAGTGAGATTGTTGCAACTTAGTATATGAATGAAAGTATTGAAGCAACTGATAATCAATGTGAATCACTGTTTCCATTGCATATCCTTTAACATCTGTTTTAACTTCATATGGTTGTTGATGATTTAACAATGTTGTGAAATTTTTCTGCTTAAATGAATCAACTTTAAAATCGACACTTATTCCCCATGTCCCGTTTTTCTTATGAGCCAAAATTATGGGTGAACTATATGGAGATGAAATAGGTCACATTAATTCTTTTCCAACCTTGGATTTTGTTTCTTTATTTATTTAAGCCCTATAACTAACTTGTGATTCATTCCATTATTAGAGGCATTAAACATCAACTGCATCTCATGTGATGTTTCCTTTTTATGAAGTAGATTTTTTGGTTCTTTGACTAGATCTTGAAATGAATCTACCTTTTTAACAAAATTGCCTTCATACTGAATTTCAAAACCTGAAAAAGTATCATTAAGATCCTTATGTTGTTCTTTTATCGACATGAGTATGTATCTCTTACTTGAACTTATTAAGTGCTTCATCTGATTAGCATTAATTAAATTCAAGTGATCTTTGATTTTATGTGCCCGAAGGATGTACTTAATCCTATCTTTTATGAGATGATACATATGTTCCTTCCTATAAAAAATTGCATCACGGTCATAAAGATAAGGGCTACCTAAGACAATTCCACAAATGTCTAACGGTATCACATCTAGATCCACTTCGTTGATATAGTTAGATGTGATTGCAAATTTTAACCGAAACTATTTGGTAACATGAATTTGAGATTTTTCCTTTAACCACCCTAAAGGATATGGCTTTGGATGATTATGTGTTTTCAAACCCAATTGTTTAACCAATGGTTCAGAAATAAAATTTTCCTATGATCCCGTATCAAACAATGTATCTATCTTAGTATTTTTTGAAGTTACCCTTATATGAAATAACTCGATTCTTTTATCTTCATTATGTTGTTTGATTTTTGAAGAAGCAAAACTACTAGCATCAACAATTTTAGCTATTGTAACCATAGCAAAGATTTTTCCTTCATCACCTGAATCCAATCCTAAGTCCAAGCGTTGTTGGATTGTTGTTTTAGCCTTCTTTTCACCCTTCTTCATTTGGAACTTTTTTGGCTTCAGTTCCGGATGAAGTTTCAAACACTTAGCTTCATCATGGCCGATCCTTTGGCAATGTGTACAAGTAGATCTATCATCTTTCTTCTTAGCTGTGGCAGTCTTCTTTCCCTTTGACTTGCCCTTCTTTTTGTTGTCTTCAGTTTCCATTGGTTTGGATGTCTTTGGTGTAAAATTGAATGGTCTACCACCTGATTCGACATGAATAGCTTGAACACAAACTTCATCAAAATCATTAGGATTGAACATTAATAATGTATGCTGAAAATATGAATGCAAATTGCCAATATACTTTAACAAAGGTTATTTCGTGTCCAAATAAATACCAAGTGCTAATGCCTTCTTTCTGAATTCCTGTGTGAAGTCTTGAACATTTTGTCCCTTACCTTGTCACAAGCACTACCAATCCATTACAACTTTCTGTGTGTGACCCAACAGATAGAATTTTTTCTTTAGAGCTTTAATAAACTTAGTCCATGAGGTGATAAATTTTATTTTACGTTTTAAATCTATTAGTGTCTTACTTTCCCACCAGATCAAAGCAGTACCCCCCATTCTACGAGTAGCTAATTGGAGTTTTGTCTTATCATCAGTAATATTTTGAATACGACAATAGAATTCTAATTGTTTTAGCCAATTATCTAATTTCTCAGGGTTTATTTCACCATCATACACAGGTAATTCAAACTTAACATAAAGTTTCAATAGTGGAATCTTAGGTTTCTTTTCTTTTATGATTCAGAACTAGAAGTATAAGAGGAAGAAGAAGATGATGGAGATGACAGAGGAGAAGGAGATTTATCTGCCTTGCATTTACCCTTGTCCTTCTTTGATGCCTTTGATGATGAGGCTGCATCTCTCATCTTCTTGTCGTCATATAATTCTGCCAACATTTGCTGCATGTTTAGAAACATCCTCTGGATTTGATTCTCACCCATGGGTTTCTTTTCAATAGCTTCAGGAGTCTCAACGGTCTCAGTCCCTGTTATCGTTGATTGATGAAATAATTTCTGCTTTCCGATATCTGGATCGAATTCCTCAAGCTTTCCTTTTCCACATTGCAATCCCAACCTGGTTAACATCCACTGAAAAACAAACTACAAAGCACAACCTACTATGATACCAAATATGATCTGAATGTGATCGAATAAAGTGCTTAAGAAGTTTGATTAGTTTTTCCTTTAGATTGATTGTTAGCTGAAGTAAGATTTATGTGAAAAATGACATAAAACAACAACAATAAATGAATTAAATCACAACAATAAATAGAGAGAAGAAGAAGCAAACAGTTGATGACGGAGTTCGTCCCTGGTGGACTACATCTCTGGGTCCGCTTTCAAGTGGGTGTCCATTTTTATTTGGATTGATCTTGAGGAATATTTACACTGAAATGGAATAGAATGAATATGCTCGCAGGCACTTCTGAACTCTGTAATCAGAAATTAATCTTCCTCACCTTTTCGACGACTGTCTCCGCGCTCAATTCCGACACCCGACGGCTGAGCAATGCTGCAAACAAAATTGCCTATGTCCTGCTGAAACTGAACTCAAAATGCACACACTATCCTTTCATTGAATTTTTCATGGTTTATATAAACTTCATTTGAACCTCTAAATACCAAATTAGCAATTGGTTGAGGAAATTATATGATAAGGGTCGAATCCCTTCTCCATATTCACGAACCTAAAACCTAGGGATAAAAAAACCTTTGACCTTAACGCTGATATAAATTCAAAAACCCATATTTGGACCTTATATTAAAACTCTTAGCTGCAGTGCTAGCTAATCGGGTAGAAGACTCGATCTTTCGACATGTGAACAAGTGGTTTGCTTTCGGTGGTTATGGTTACATCCAGCGGTCTAGGTATTAACCTTTTCTGCCGTGGTTTATACTCCGCTCATATTTCCACCATTCTTGCTGCGGTTTATTTAACTACGTGGTTCTGTCATAGTCTATAAAATGCTACCCTTTTCTGCTGTGGTCTAATCAGAGACTGTTCACATGTTATATCCATCCCGACACGGTTTTAAACTGACAGTTTAGAAAGCGCTATGGGTTTAGTTTTATATAGTTTAATTATAATGTTTTTAAAAACCAGTATATATATATATATATATATATATATATATATATATATATATATATATATATAGATATATAGATATAGATAGATAGATATATATATATGTCCTGAACCTTATGAAATAAGGTTTATGTAATATTTTATAATATGGTTTTGCACTAAAATGGTTTTGACATAGTCTTTAGGACTTTAGGTGTTTGTACCATAGGAACACCTTTGCACTAGGAATTTTCATAGGCCTTGTGCTAGGGTTTTAGGCTTAATTCTTAGGTTTTAGATGCATAGTGCTAGGATTAGACCTTAGGATTTATGATTAGGTCTTAGCACTTAGGTGTTAGGTCTAGGACCATTACATCACCATGAACCTTATACATCAAATTAAACCTTTACAAGCCATGAACCTGACCATGATCAATTTTGAGGAGTTTTCTTCGGGCAAAACTGAACCATGATCAATTTGAGGATAACACTGATGAAACTGGCGAATTGGAGACTGAAATGGACGTCAATTGTACTTGGAATGTTGTCAATCTGTACTAATCCAGGTTCTCCTAGATCATTGAGGAGCAGTGTAACAATTCAGCAGAAATTGAGGAGCAATTAAGAATTACTGGGTTTGGCATCAGTGGAAAACATAAACTATTGTAAAATCAGCTAGAATAGGGTGCTCTAGAAGAAAATCCTATTCATCATTTTCTTTTCTACAAATTAGAATTCATAAATACTAAGACAAGAAAACAATGGATAACACATTAAAAAGGAGAAACTTCACCATTTGGTACACCACTTGAATCTTGAAATATTTTCTTTTATTACTTTGCAAGGATTCACCACATTACAGAATGGGACTCAGTCCCTCATTGTAGATCCTCCCCCCTTTGCTTCAACTGAATGAAGCATTAATGCTAAATCTACTAACTTATTACAATCATAGTTGTAACTAACAGTGACTTTCTTGCTAACTCCCTAACAAAGAAGGACATAGTATTATTTGACATGGGTAAATAAAACTGTTGGATTTATAAGGACTTTTGGACATCTAGCATTTCTTTGATTCCTCTAAAATCAGGTATTTCATATGCTGGACGGTATAAATCCCATCAAGCCTTAACACTTGGGCTATCTGACAGTCCCTTGAATGCTATAATCTGGAGCTGGGTATTCATATGATTTCATACCTTGAAATTCTCAACTTTATTAAATATCCCATCTTCTTTCTAAAAATAGACAAAACTTTCACAAAACTAATGACATCTATATAACGTTCCTGTCTCTGTTGGTGCATAGGGAAAAATGAAATAAATCTAATGATGTGTTACATTTTAACTCTAATGATTTGCAGCTACAACCTGTAAATTTTACTTTAGCCATACGTGGATTTCCTTTTCCCATTTCAGTGATATTCATTAATTCTTCAGTATATTCTCCAAGTCGCTAGTAAAAATGTTAAATTACTTCACACCAAATGTAAGCCAACCATTTTATTGTTGAATTTCCATAGTATTGGAAAAAATTTTCAACTCATCTCTGCTTTCATAAGGATCATTTGTTGCTGGAGGGGAAGTACCAAGATTCCTAACACTTAAATTGGCTTTCCACTCATAGAACATCGCATTTCCACTTGTGCCATATGCTAGTATATACATCCTCCAAAACTTTGGGTGGAAATGTTGTGGCCTACTATGCAAGGATTATGTTTCCCTCGCATTCACCCATACATTCATAAAGCATTGGAAAGGAATAATTTCTTAGTCAAACCGCTAGTGAACTAGTAGTTGTGGAAAAATTCTTTCCCACCAATCTAGATAAAGGTATTCCCATCGCAGGACTAATACTCTCTAGCTTTTTAATCATTTCAATCATTCCAGCCTTTCCACCTTCAATCTTGGTCAATTTTACATCAAAATTTGAAGCATGAAGAGACAAAAGGAATCAATCCTCACTATGCCTCGGAATTCTCAAATGTGGAAACCTTCCCTGTTCCTTTAAATGTATCTTTGTCTCCTTGAAATTGAATGCTAGAGATGGGGTTGAATGTATCCCTGGTGTAAGCACGACTCAGATTCCGCTTCCTTCTAATAAAAGCCCCCATGGCACATAATTTCAATGAAAAACATATCTACATAAGGTTCCCATGGATGTTTTTAAGATATACAATTCCTAGATTATCACCCCAAGACTGAACACATCACCCTCATAAGTAAATGGTTGATTGCGCAAAAGTTATGGTGCCATCCACCTATGGTTCCAGTAGCTATTGAATCCTTTATGGGGAGCTCTGTCATTATCTGGGAAAGACCAAAGTCATGGAATTTAAATCTCCAATTTTTGTTAACAATACAGTTTGCGCTTTTCAAATATTGATGCACTATATTCATTCTTCGTATGCACATCATTCCCCTGCAAATATAACAAGGCATATCTAATATTCTTCGCGAGCTGAGCTTCTTTCCTTGGCCACTTGTATGGATCCAGTAAGACAGAGTATCTATTTATATATATTTGGTGACCATTAAAAAAATGAGGTGGCCTTGTATAGGCAACAAGAAATAAGATCATATTTAGATGTCGCATGCGGCTTGGCAATGATATTTCATTACAGAAGTCATCCATACTCTCCTCCATAAAATCTCCCTCAAGCAAGACCTTAACTGCAATTTTTGTTCCTCTCCCTGTGCCTCAAAAAACTTCTCCAACGGACCTTTATATAAGAGAGAATTTTTAGGTCGGATATCTTTAAACGAATCCATTCCATCCTCTGGTATGTACAGTGGCCAATATACATGCTCTTTCCCTTAAAAAAAATTCTCATAGTCATGTAGGTGGACGAAAATATCCTCATAGCTTGGCTAACTTTTCCCTTTGTCTATTTTGATTTTACCACCATGCGGTGGCCTCAAATCTGCAACTCATGGGCCCAATGACCCATCGCTATATCTATCACTTGGACTGCGTGATCCTTGACAACATCCCGAGATTGAGCGTTTGCACAGATAAGCCACTGCTCTTAGGATGATTGTGATCATGTATGAACAGAATACCCCAATTAAAATGCTCGATGGGACCTTACTTGCCCTTGAATGGTCTTTTAAGAATTCCCATCACATTTTTTCAAAGCGGCAGTATCACGTTTTGACATTGTGCTTTGGAGTTTCATTGAAATATTTCTTTTTTCGTGCCTGAGACATTTTGTGCTTTCGCCATTATGCCAGTAGCACCCTTTTCATGCGCAACAGGCACCAATGTTGATCAATTTCCGGATTCAGGCCACTGTGAGTTTATTCTAGTGGATAGTCATGAAAAATGGTGTGTCTTTGAATTTTCTCCAAACTTGTGTAAGGCCCATAATACTCTGCCTTCTACACTGCATGAATTATAGTTCGGATGAGTTTGAAAACCTCTGGGCACCTATTCTCAGCTGTACCCACTTGGAATTCTTTCTGAGATACCATCAAGGAAAAATACTATCTCATGGGGAGCTATGAGGACAAGTACATACAATGGACCACGCTGTGGCAACAAAGGGATCAAGATGTGCATGAGCTAACGAATCTGTTCCATACCCTGTGCACAAAGTTGGGTATCGAAGATTCAGAGAAACATTTGGTGCTAAAGTATTGTGGTTGTTTGCATAGATACATTCAGGAGGAAATGGAGTTCCTCGACATCTCCTTGCTCGGTATGACATATCGGTATGCTACCAAGATTGAGCAGAAATTCAAACAGAAGAAGCGAGTCTTTGGATCTACGGATAAAAAGCAAGGGAAAGGTGCCCCCAAACCATAGAACAAAGGACAAAGCCAAGGCATGGCAGCCCAATACAACCTGCCAAAGACACAAGAAAATAACAACATCGCGAAGCCAAATAAGGACACAGGAAAGTGGTGTGAGTTCCATAAGAGCTCCACTCAAAACACAAGTGAGTTTCGGGCCAAGCAGTCGCTGGTGGCCGAGATGAGGGCTTCTGAATCAGATGCATGCTATGAATTTGAATCAAAACCCGACAAGGTGAATGACAAAGGGAAGCAGATTATTGATGCGGATCCCAATGCCACTGTTGCCACTACGAAGATCCAGAAGGAGGAACCAGAAGATACAGAGGAGGAAAAGTGTCTCTTCCATCCCAGATGTGGGTAAAGGTTTCCTCGCTACGATTCATTATCGACAATGGGAGCCAAAAGAACCTCATTTCAGTAGATGTCGTGAAGCGGTTGGGCTTGCTGACCACAGTGCACCCACAGCCATACATCATCGGGTGGCTTCACCAAGGATGGGATCTCCGCGTCAGCCAGCAATGTCGCCTTCCCTATAACATCAAGCCCTTCATGGATGAGGTATTGTGTGACATTTCTCTTATTGATGTTTCTGATTTATTATTAGGCCAACCATACTTGTGGAAGTGACATGCTATGTATAATTCCCGGTGTTGCGCTGTTATTCTTACTTTAGGAAATAAATTGTACAGGATACCAGAGGTACCACCGCCTCCCACTATCTCTTTGGTTACTGCAAAACAATGCAGTATGCTCATTTCCCAAACTGGGAAATTTTTTTTCTGATGATTTGCCCCACGGCAAGAAGAATAATGTGGCCACGACCTCCAGACATGGCTCCTCTACACGACAACAACAAATGGACAAGGTTGTGGAGGAGTACGGGGACATCTTCACCTCACCCACAGGGGTGCCTCTACACTATCAGGTCAAGCACCCCATTGACTTGACCCCAGGTGCACCGCTACCTAATGGACTGATCTATAGGCTCTCTTTTTTGGAGAATGATGATATCAAGAGGCAGATTTAGGAGGTGCTGCAAAAATGTCACATCCGACCAAGTTCATTGTCCTATGGGAGCCCGATCGTGTTGGTACAGAAGAAGGATGGGACTTCGAGACTCTGTATTGATTATCGAGCACTGAACAAGATCACTATCCGGAATAGGTACCCAATCCCACATATTGATGACCTTGTAGACCAACTCAAAGGGGAAAAATATTTTAGCAAGATCGAATTGAAGTTTGGGTATCACCGAGTACCAATCGAACCCTCTGATTTGTGGAAGACTGCCTTCAAAGCCAAGGAGGGCCTTTTCGAATGGCTTGTCATACCTTTCGGATTAACAAATGCTCCCGAAAACTTCATGAGGTTGATGGATGACATGTTGCGTCTATTCAACAACTCATTTGTAGTGGTATACTTGGATGAAATTCTGGTCGTCAACCAGACTTGGGAAGAGCACATCCACCACATCTGAGAAGTCCTCCAAACATTGCGGCAACACAAGTTGTGTGCCAATTTGGAGAATTTCACTTTTGGCATGACCCAGGTTCAAAATCTTGGATACATTATTGATGAAAGGGGGGTGCATGTGGATCCAGCCAAGATCCAAGTCATTTGGGATTGGCCAGCCCCAACCACCCTAACAGAGCTTCGCAGCTTTCTGGGTCTTGCTAATTTCTGCCACAGGTTCGTGTTGAGATTCTCTCATATCACTTGGCCCTTGAGTCAAGTCACCAAGGGAGGAGTGAAAGAAAAATTCTGTTGGTCGGAATCTCAATAGAAGGCATTCGTAGAATTGAAACATCGCCTATGTTCTGCCCCAGTGCTTACATTACCAAATTTGCAACAACCATTTGAAATCGAGACAGGTGCCTCTGACTTTGCTATTGGGGTAGTTCTTACTCAACAGGGGGATCTAGTGGCATATCATAGTGAGACATTGTCCGACACATTTCGAATGTATCCCACTTATGACAAAGAAATGTATTCCATTTTGTAGGCTGGTCGAAAATGGAAGCATTACATTTTGGGGAAGGAGACAATCATCCACACAGACCACTAACCCCTGCAATTCATACAGACACAAGGGAAGTTGCAGAATGATCTCCATCAAAAGTGGTCCACATATCTGCAAAAATTTCATTTGAACATCAAGTACAAGAAGGGTAGCACCAATAATGTTGCAGACTGGCTCAGCCAACCACCGATCGTGGCCATAGCCACCATTCTCAACTCTTGTGGGCATGAGATTTCTGATTGGCCTCTTCTCTACAAGAGCGATCCAGAATTCAGCTACTCATACAAGGCACTCTTGGGGGATATGCAAGTTCAAATTTTTCACCTCCAAGATGCACTATTATGTCACCTGGGACACCTTTGTGTTCCTTCAAGTGAGCATGCCAAGATGATATGGGAAGCGCACTACAGTCGAGTCGTTGGGAATTTTGAGGTTGAGAAAATAGTGGCAGTACTGCAGAAGTATTTCTATTGGCCGAACCTTCAACAAGATGTTAGGAAGTACATCAGATTCTGCAGTGCTTGCACCATTGCCAAATCGACCATTAAGAATAAAGGGCTCTATACTCCGCTACCTACCCCTAGTCGACTTTGGGAATCCATCTCCATGGATTACATGTCAGGCCTTCCTTCTACTGAGCATGGAAATGACTGTGTTTTTGTGGTCGTTGAGATATTCTCAAAGATGGCCATATATGGTGGCCTGCAAGAAGAATATCACAGCAAAAGCCACTACTAAACTCTTATTTGAATGAGTGTGGGAGCACTTTGGGATCCCACAGTCTATCATATCAGATCATGACAGCAGGTTCCTCAGCACATTCTGGTCCAGCCTTTGGTCATTGTTGGACACCAAGCTCACCAAGTCCACAACTTTCCATCCCCAAATTAATGGCCAGACAGAGGTCATCAATAGGATGATTGTACACATTGTGCGCATGTACAATTCAAAGCATCCACGCACATGGCATGAAAGCCTTCCCTATGTACAACACAATTATAACCGGGCTCTCTACAGCTCAACCGGCCATAACCCCTTTCAGGTGGGCTTGGGATTCTAGCCACTATGTCCCATTGATGTAGCCATGCCATTTGCAGCTACTCAGGCCGATTCAGTTCATGTCCATTTTGAAGCTGACAAAGAAAACAACTTCATTGAGCGCATTCAACATATCTGCCAACAGGTTCATGGCATATTAGATAGAGCCAATGCTAAGTACAAGCAATGACATGATAAACATCGGGTGCCACACAACTTCTAGGTAGGTGAAAAAGTGTGGCTACATTTGTAGAAGGAGCGCCTCACTAGACCCCACCTTAAGATTCACTGACTCTGATGTGGGTCGTACACCATCGCCAAGGCTGTAGGGAACAATCCCTTCAAGCTCAGTATTCCACCATTCCTTGGTCTGCACCCAGTATTCAATGTAGACTGCCTTCATCCCTACTTCACACCTCTATTGGACAGCTCTGACATTGCAGAAGAACTCACGCCAAAGAGTTAAACCCAGAATCCATGGAATAGGCCACCACAGACTGTATCATGGACATGAAAATCAAGAACACTCGCCGATAGAAGATCCAACTGTATCGGGTTGTCAAAGCTGGCCAACTCCTACACGAAGGCAAGTAGTTCACCAGGGACCAAGTTCAACAGAAGTTTCCTCATCTCATGGAGGAACTCAACACAATGGGGAACATTTCTTCCTAAGGGGGGAGGACTGATCTAGGTGGATATTGGTGGCCACCCGCCTATTCCACTTGGGGCCCCACCATTGTCTCTTTTAGTTTTTTTCACAATTTACTATTTTTAGCAGTTTTTTGGGTCCTGAACTTCTGGAGCTGTTTTGAAGCCCCAAATGGAGATAGTATGCCGAAGTTGCATCCCCAGGAATTTGAAACACCAATTTACCCAAACGGGGTCCATAGTTTTGGCACTTCATCTCCTAGAGTTAGGTTTTTGGATGTTTAGAGTTCTCCATTGTTTCTCCATAATAAATAGGCCCTCGAGCCTCATTGTAACACAATTCAGAAGTCTGTAGCTGCCACATCTCTTCTCAGAGATTTGCTATCAACACCCTAGCTATTTTATTTCCATCATGTTTGTAAGCATATTTCTGTGATTTGATATTAATGAAATGAAGCCTTATTTCCATTGTATTTCTATGTTTATGGTTATCTCTGTATTATGTTGCCTTCTTGCATAAATCTGGATCAAGGCATATGAGAAGAACTTATTTTGCGACATTTTGGACCAGTGCGAGTAGAGTTTTTATCACTTTCTCCTTTTAAATACACGTCATAACGAACTTGATTCAGGATGGTTTTTGAATGTGAACCCCACTTTGCAGGATAGAACATGGTTTTCACCCTACAATCCAGCCAATATATGTAATTTACAAGCCATGATTCCCCTATAATTATAGGGTCCTAACATTGGCTCCCTCTGGGGAATGTTGTCCTCCCAGCGAGACAACAGAGAACCAAATATCTTTGAATCCGGCAACCAGTGCCTTGGTGATTGAGGTGATAGCAATCTTGTCATTCATAAGACTCTTGAAACTGAACACTTTATTAATTTTTTCTACACCTTAGACAAAATCCTGAACTGTGTACTGCAAACTATCATACTAAAATCATTGTTGCACCTTGAAAATCTGAATGCTAAACCTAGGGATCTTGGACTAACACCTGATACTAAGGATTCACATGACCAACTTCATCTATGACTTCTCTTTGTTCAAACTTGACATGCTCATGATCCTTCTCAAAGATAATATCTTTACATTCTTCATAATTATCTGATATGGTATCTCCATGGTAGACCATTATGTTGTCCTATAGAAAACCTGATATATCTTGACATAGATTGATGAATTCAGTTTGAATTCCATCATTTTGATGAACATAAGTACTTTCTACCAGCAATCCTTCTTCTGAATTTAAAAGAGCCTCAACATAAATCTTTTCTACATCTGTTTCTTCACAAGGAACAACTTCAATACATAAACCAACAGTGGAACAAATAGAATTACTCTCCTGGTCACATAAAGATGGAGAGGTTGGCTGCATTCTTAGAATTTGATTAATTTCTTCCTTAGTTAAAGGAGGAGGCAGTCTCTATGTTCTTTGGATTGAACAACAATTATTTTCTTTCTCTTGTGAATATTGCTCATGATACTGAGTGTCTTCTTTAGCTTTATACAAAAGAGCATATAAATTTTCGTTTGTCTCTGGAGATAGGTCATGTGAACCTACTTTAATTTCTTGATTTATCTCATCTTCAACTAGCTCTATTTTATTATAATGTCAGTTAAATTGAGAATTAAATCAATAAATTACTTATAATATATCCTCATCATTCATATCTCCTAGATCTTCATCAATACTTTCAATGTATTATGTGAAGTCCTCAAAATGATCACAACATCTTTCCACTAATGAAAAATATGGGGAATATTCTTTATAATGCTCATAAAATACTTTGTGGAAATCCTTTAAAGAAAACAAGGTACCAGGGTTTAAACCTTCATACCATTCCCTTGCTTTTCCTTCTAACGTTGCCATTAACATCTTCATGTGGCAGTCCTCATGCCATTCAAATCTCAACTTCCATGAATGTATGTGAAATTTAATGAGATGTAACAAAACATCGTCCACATTCTCATCTTGAAAAATAGGAATATTTCTTTGCCAATTTACCTAAGGGATTATGGTTGGGAAGCCTAGAATGTAATCTCTGTTCATTGGAGCATATATCCTTGCAACTGATCATTTTGAGCTTGTGGAGTTGCTAGTGAATCTTTATTTCTGGGTTTTTCTACTAATGGAGTCGCCAGGTGAATGGAACAACCTTATGGTGTTTGACTTCTGTTAACCATCAAAATCCAAAACTGAACTTGATAAGTGTTACTGAGGAAGATAAAATTCTTCCCAATATCGTCGCCAATATGTTATCACTCCATAATTCTGAGGCCGAAGACAAAATCCAGGAGGGCACATCAAAACAACTTCGAGCATAGGATCTAACCCTCCTAGACACAGAGAGGGATCTCTCTGTCAGATATAGCTTTGTTTATGGGGCATTTTAGGCTAGTTAATAAAAGAAGAGCTGGGTTTTGAATTTGGTTCGATGGGAAAATAAAGGGAAAAGGGCCATTGGGAAATGGAGTCAAAGGGCTCGGGTGAAAAATTTGCAAAAGTAATCAAGCATGAGTGAAACAATGCAAGCTAGGAGTACTACTTTGGATCTCTAAGAATAAAATGGAGTGGGAAGATACACGAAAAGTCGAACTTAGTAGAAATTGAGGAGCAATTAGGAATTCCTCAACTAATCTAGAGTGTAACGGTTTAGCAGAAACCAAGGAGAAATTAGGAATTCCTGGGTTTCGCATCAGTGGAAAACATAAACTATTGTAAAATCTACTAGAATAGGGTGCTCCAGAAGAAAATCCTATTCATAATTTTATGTTCTATAAATTAGAATTCAGAAATACTAAGATAGGAAAACAATGGATAACACATTAAACAGGAGAAAATTCACCATTTGGTGCAACAATTGAATCCTAAAAGCTTCTCTTGTATTACTTTGCAAGAAGTCACCACATTACAAAATGGGACTCAGTCCCTCATTGTGGATTTCCCCCCCTTTACTTCGACTAAATGAAACATACATGATAAATATACTAACTGATTACAATAAGTGTTGTAACTAATGATTAATTTCTTGCTAACTCCCTAACAAACAAGGACATAGTATTATTTGACACGCGTAAATAAAACAATTAGAGTTATAAGGACTATTGGACATCTGACATTTCTTTGATTCCTCTGAAATTAGGTTTGTCATATGTTGGCCGGTAAAAATCTCGTCAAGTCTTAACACTTGGGCTATCTGACATTCCCTGGAGTGCTACAATCTAGAGTTGGGTATTCATATGATTTCATACCTTGAAATGCTCAACTTGATCGAATCTCCCAACTCCTTTCTAAAAATAGAAAAAACTGTCACAAAACTAATGACACCTCTATAACGTTCTTGTCTCTGTTGGTGCATAGGGAAAAATGAAATAAATGTTGGAAATTAATTCCAACTGCTGAAGTCAATCAGCAGTAAATGCAGAAGTGAAAGATTAGCGGCACATTGAAGCCTAGGCAAAGGCAGTTGCCTGCTGTATTAATGAAAATTGCAAAAGGATTGGAAAGCCGCACAGGTGCAGTACAGAGCAGATGGGATTTGATCCCTTTGATATTTTATGAAAGGCGGTAGCCGTTTTTCATTAACAACAAAGTTAATGGCCAAGACTCTAAGTCATGCCAACAGGCAGAGCTTTGATTACAGATTGGAATAGGCTTTAAAGCCTTACCAATTTAAATCGGCGGAGTAATGGCAGAGGAGGTAAATCGCAAGATATTCCAGCAAGTGTCTTTGTTGATGAGGAGTCGCGATGCGATGTGATCCAATCGCAAATCGCGTATCGCAATAACTGAAGTTCAAATGTCTTGCGGATGTGGTAGAGCTCCGATGCGATGCGATCATCGCAATCGCAAAGGAACGGAGGAGTATATATATATGTGTTGCGCTGGCTGAAAGCTGCGATGCGATCACGCCATCGCAAATCGCAAACATCACAAGTTTTGTTTGTTTCGCCATATGTTTGATTGTAGATATTTGCGATGCGATCGCGCATCACACATTGCATATCGCATATCGCGCAGTCGCAAGTTTATTTGATTTTTTTTGGTTGGGTGTTTGCGATGCGATCCCATCGCAATCGCAACATCGCAACAATTCAATCGCGTGTTCAATGCGTTATGGCGGTGGGGCCCGACAAGTCGGTTGAATAGTTTAAAGTTTTGTTTATTGTTTTATATGTTTTTAATATATGCGCGGCGCATATATAAAGAAAAGGCCCGAGGGGAAAATGTATTAGTATTGTTTTATCAATACACAGAACATAGTCATTTTTAAGCACAACAGTGCGGAATTGAAAATACACAGCAACGTATTTTTCAGAGTGAGACAGAGTGTTTTGTTTGAGATATAGGAAGATTTTGTGAACTGTGTTTGGAGCACTCACATATATTGTAAATCCCTCTGAGTGAGGAAGAACTTGTAACATATTTTTTTTATGAAATAGATTTTTTTCTGAGTTGAAACTCTGTTTCGAGTGAGTGTAATATTTTAATTTCTATGTGTTAGAAAAAGGGAGTTTATTCTCTCTATTATTGTTCTGGAATTTTTCAATATTCCAACAAAATCTAATGATGTGATACATTTTAACTCTAACCCTTTGCAGCCATAACTTTTAAATTTTACTTTCGGCATATGTGGCTTTCATTTTCCCATTTCAGTGATAGTCATCAATTCTTTAGAATATGCTCCAAGCTGCTAGTCAAAATGTTAATTCCTTGGAACCAAATGTAAGCCGACCATCTAACTGCTGAATTTCCATAGTATTGGCAAAAAATTGCAACTTAGCTCTGCTGTCATAAGGATCCGTTGTTGCTCGAGGGGAAGTACCAAGATTCCTAACACTTAAATTGGCTTTCCACTGATAGAACGATGTATTTCCACTTTGTGCCATATGCTAGTATATACATACTTCAAAACTTCGGGTGGAAATGTTCTGCCCTACTGTGCAAGGATTATTTTTCCCTCGCATTCACCCATAGATGCAGAAAGAATTAGAAAGGGATTATTTCTCAGTTGAACCGCCAGTGAACCGGTAGTTGTGGAAACATTATTTCCCATAAATCCAGAGAAAGGTATTCCCATCTCAAGACTAATACTGTCTAGCTTTTTAATCATTTCAATCATGCCAGCCTTCCTCCTTCAATCTTGGTCAATGTTACATCCAAATGTGAAGCACGAAGAGACAAAAGGAAACTTTTCCCACTATGCCTCGGAATTCTCAAATGCGGCCACCTGCCCTATTCCTTTAAATGCAACTCTATCTCCTCGAAATCAAATGTTGGAGATGGTGTTTAATGTATCCCTGGTGTAAGCACGACTCAGATTCCTATGCCCTTTAATAAAATCCCCCACGGAAAATAATTTTAAGGGAAAAAAGATGTACATAAGGTTCCCATGGATGTTTATAACATATACAATTCCCAGATTATCACCACAAGACTGAACACATCACCCTCGTATGTAAATGATTCATTGCGCAAAAGTTTTGGTGCCATCCACCCGGGGTTCCAACAGCTATTGAATCCTTTATGGGGATCTCTGTCATTATCCGGGAAGGACCAAAGTTGCAGAATTTAATTGTCCAATGTTTGTTAACAATACAGTTTGCGCTTTTCAAATCTTGATGCACTATATCTATCTGTTGTATGAACAGAATTCCCCTGCAAATATAATGAAGCATATGCAATCTTCTTCGCCAGCTGAGCGTCTTTCGATGGCCACTTGTGTGGATCCAGTAAGACAGAGAATCTATTTCCATATATTTGGTGCCCATCGAAAAAATGAGGTGGCTTTGTACAGGCACCAAGAAATAAGATCACATTTGGATGTTGCATGTGGCTTGGCAATGATATTTCATTGTAGAAGTCGTCCATACTATCGATACTACGTCAAATCTCGCTCAAGCAAGACCTTAAATGCAATTTTTTTTCCTCTCCCTGTGCCTCGAAAAACTTCTCCAACGGAACCTTATATAGGAGAGAATTTTTAGGTCGGATATCTTAAACAGATCCATTCCATCCTGAGGTATATACAGTGGCCAATATACATGCTCTTTCGCTTAAAGAAAAATCTCACAGTCACATGAGCGGGAAAAATCTCCTCATAGCTTGGCTAATTTTTCCCTGTCTGTTTGGAGATTACCACCGCGCGATGGCCTCAAACCTACAACTCGTGGGACCAACGAGCCATCGCTATACCTATCACTTGGACCACGTGATCCTTGACAACGTCCCAAGACTGAGCCTTCGCATAGATAAGCCATCGCTCTCAGGATGATGGTGATCATGTATGAAGGCAATACCTCAATGCAAATGCTCGATGGCACCTTAATTGCCCTTGAATGGTTTTCTAAGAATTCCCACCGCATTTTTGAGAGCGGCAGTATCACGTTTTGACCTTGCGTTTTAGAGTTTCAGTCAAATATTTCTTTTACCATGCCTGAGACAAGAAACTGTTTTTGTGCTTTCACCATTATGCCAGTAGCGCCCTTTTCATGCAATACAGGCACCAATGTTGATCTATTTATTCTAGTGGAGAGTCATGAAAAGTGATGTGTCTTTGCATTTTCTCCAAACTTGCGTAAGGCCCATAATACTTTTCCTTCTACACTGTGTGACCTAGATTTCAGATGAGTTTGACAACCTTCGGGCACATGTGCAGAGCGCACAAGACCATCTTCTGGCATGTTGCTGCAAATCAGCACCGTGGCATGACAAAAACTCGAAACCAGATTCCGGAGGGCCACTTTAATGAAAGAAAGAAAGAAAGAATTTTTAATGTCCACGAGGCTAAAAATAGCCTATGGGACAGATTGCTTCTCTATCTGACTCTTGTATTCGGCCTTTTTCCTGTGAAGTTTTACAATGAGCACTCCCAGCTTATCGACAAACTCTTCGCTGAATAGATTATCCCAAGAATTAGTTGCCAGAATACCTGCATAGTTTTCTCTGGTGTCCTTGAAGGCCTCACATTCTAGAATGAAATGTTTTTCTGTTTCCACTTTTCCGGAGGAGCAAAAAATACACACTCTTTCTTCCCACATTTCTTTTGGCCTTTTCCAGCGCCCTGTTTCACAACGAAGTTGATGAGAATTAGTCCTTAATTGAGCAATAAGAATTTTAGATCTCCAAGAAATATCAGCCCCTATGTATGCCTTTTGTTGATGGTTATGTGTGGGGTTAAACTCTTCTATGTAGTACTTCTTCTTTCTCTCTGGCTCTTTCTTCCAAGTATGTTTATGGAATTTATCCATAACAAAAGTTTTTATCTCTTTACTGTTTGTAGGACACATGCTCAAGCAAATACCCCATTTATTAAACCATTTGTTATTTTGCCGCATCCAAGTCTTCTGTCTTTTACACAATCTGTCACTAAACACAACCTTAGGCCATCTATCCTCTTCCATTTGCTCAATTTTTTTCAGATACCTTATGACTCGCACCATGGCAATTGCTTCAATAGGAGCAGCCCATGTTTCACTTAACAGGATAGCATAAGGAACTGCACTTTTAATTTTGAATTTGTTTGTAATCAAACGTTTCTGAATTTTCTCAATTTGTTTCCACTGCATCTTGGTTGTGCTGCTGGCCCATAGTTCACAGCCGTAAAGAATCACCGGAATCACTAGAAGCCCAAAAAGAGTTAGGGTGGTTTTCCAGTCCCACAGCTCTGCCTCTCTACACCTGTTTTGAAGAGCATAAAATACTTTCCAACCCCCTAAAGTTCTTTTCTTTCTACAACCATCCCAACTTAAATTTATGTTGAAGTCAATTCCGAGGTATTTGTAATCTGCAACTTCTTCCAAAATGCTGCCTCCAAAATAGAACTTATGTTGGTTATGCTTTCTTTTGTTAGAGAAAACCACTACTTTTGTTTTGCTAATATTGACTTGCATCCCAACCCTTTTACAAAAATGCTCAAAGGAATGTAAATTCTCTTGCAAACCAAGAGCCGAATTAGCAATCAATATAAGGTCATCTGCGTACAAAAGAAGCCTGATAACGAACTTGCCCAAATGGATACCATCACCCCCTTGCGAATTTAGCCACTCTTCAAGCTTGTCAATATATAACCCAAAAAGGGTAGGAGACAATGGGCAACCTTGCTTGACCCCGATATCGCTTCTAAAACTTTCAGAAATGCCAGCTGAAGTTCTGATTTTGACTTTCACCTCTTCATACAACCTATGCACAGCTGCTCTATTACGAGGGGGGTGCGAATTAAACTCCATTTGCCACGTGGCCGACGAAAATAACCCATTTCGCCACCTCCACCGCCACCCCCACCCCTACCGCTCCATCCCTCAAACTTCGAAGCATATGGGGGGTCCGAAATTGATTTGAACCATTCGTTCCCTGATCATTACCCACAAGCGAAAATATGCAAAAGCTTTTAATTGAAATATTAAATTTATTTGAAATATAGAAATTTAATTTCACTTCACATGAAATTGATAAGGCTAGATCCATGCAACATGAGATTAATAAAGACATATGAGAAGTACTATTTTGCGGCATTCTCAAGCAGTGGGAGTGGAATTTTTATCACTTTCTCCTTTTAAATATGCGTCATGACGAACTTGATTTGGGATGCTTTTTGAATGTGAACACCACTTTTCATGATAAAACATGTTCAATCCAAACTAATATATGTAATTCAACAGCCTTGATTCCCCTATAATTATAGGGTCCTAACAGTGGCTCCCTCTAGGGAATATTGTCCTCCTAGCGAGGCAACATAGAACCACAGATCTCTGAATTCAACGACCAGTGCCTTGGTGATTGAGGTGATAGCAATCTGCTCTACCATAAGACTCCTACAACTGAACACTTTATTCATTTGTTCTACACCTCAGACAAAAACCTGAACTATGTACTGCAAACCATCAAACTGAAATCATTGTTGCACCTTGAAAATTTGAATGTGAACTCTGAACTACGCTAAAACAGAAGTCTGGACACTCTTGAAGTGACAGCTAAGAAATTAATCTGGAACTAAGACCGGAAAAAATGCTCAGAGCACTAAGATTGTTTGCACATCTACCTACTCTAGTTTGAAAAGTTATCCCATCAAATAATAATAATATTTCCAATGTAACCAATGAATAAAATGAGTGCCTGAATGATTCTTTCTCACCTTTTTTAGCAAGTTGAGAAAGAAAAATGACCACTCCCCCTTTAATTGTTGTTGAACATAAGTGTTCAACTTTTTCCTTGAATGTTGCAACTAACCATCCATGACATAACACACTCCTTCTTTAGATGATTCTAAGAGGTCAGCAAAGGGATCTGGGACTAACACCTCCTACCGAGGATTCACATGACCAACTTCATCTATGACTGCTCTTTGTTCCAACTTGATATGCTCAGGGTCCTTCTCAAAGAGAATATATTTACATTCTTCATGATTATCTGATATGGCATATCCATTGCAGACCATTATGCTGTACTCCAAAAAACCTGATATATCTTGACTGAGATTGACGAATTTTTTTTGAAGGCCATAATTTTGATGAACATAAGCACTTTCTACCAACAAGCCTTCTTATAAATGTAAAACAACCTCAACATAAATTTGTTCTACATTTGTTTCTTCAGGAGGAACGACTTCAATACATAAACTAGCTATTATCACTCCATAATTCTGAGGCTGGAGGAAAAATCTTGGAGGCAACATCAAAACCGCTTCGGGGCTAAGATCTAGCCCTCCTAGACCAAGAGAGGGATCTATCTGTTAGATATAGATTTGTTAGGTTGGGAATTTTAGGCTAGCTATTAGATGCAGAGTTTGGATTTTAAATTAGTTTGGTGGGAGGAGCAAGGGAAAGCCATTGGGAAATGGAGTCAATGAGGCTCCGGTGATTAAATGCATAAATATCAAGCATGAGTGAAACAGGGCAAGATAGGTGCACTACCATGGATATTTCAGACTGTTAGATGGATTATGAAAAGAAGAAATTTAAGGCTAGGTAGAGACTTAGGAGCAGTGAAGAATTCATCAATCTGTTCTAGGATGTAAAGTTCAGCAGAAACCGAGGAGAAATCAAGAATTCCTCGATTTGGCATCAGTAGAAAACATAGACTATTGTAAACACAACTAGAATACAATGCTCTAGATAACAAGTCCTATTGTTCACACTTTATGTTTTATGATTAGATTATAGAAATACAAAGAAACGAAAACAATGGAAAAACACATAAAATAGGAGAAGACTTCACCATTTTAGACACCACATGAATCCTGAACCACTGATCTTGTATTACTCTTCAAACAGTGACTTTGAATTCAATGAACAACATTACAGAATGGGATTGTTCCTCATTGCAGATCCCCCCCCTCTCCCCAACCTCGCCTTAGAATACCTCGAACACTGAATTATTTATGCTAATCCTACTGACCGATTATAATCAATTCCCTCACTAACAATTACTTTCTTTGCCTATATAACATAGAAGGGATAACATCATTTGACCAGTGCAAATAAACCAGTTGGAGTTTCTTTGGGGACATCTGGACTTCGGGCACTGTCTTGAACATCTCGTGCTGCTTTGGTTCCCTTGAAATGCTCAATTGGATCGACTCCCCCATTTTCTTTAGAAAGACTATTATAACACCAATGACATATGTAGAACTAATTATCAGTCTTTAAGGACGTGATTGCAACAGGGGTGACATATGTGCAAATTCTCCTTTCTTCCCAGGTTGTTGTTATTAACCAGATCTTCTTTTCAATTCGAGAGATGGACAACATCTAGGAATAATGATGTGCATTGAGTGATTGATCCCTGTTAACATCCAGTGAACACCCGCGCCCATGTCCTTTCAGCTGGGTGTAGTTTCCTTCTAACAGCTCACGATCTTGGCCTGGAGCGTTTTGACAGCGGCGAGATTGGGGTAGCAGTAGATTGGTGGATGTATGTGGGTGGAAGGGGAACAGTGTATTGGCAGATGATTCGTCAACATGGAGCAGTGGTGGCAAGATCTGGCAGGTGGAGCACGATTGGTTTTGTTGAGGCAAAAATACTACTTCGGCGAGGGGCAAGAGTGGTAGGTGGTTTCGTCCAAGGGGGGTGAGAAATGACGGGAGGAAGACACGTTGTAGTGGGGTAGGATCATAATACTTCCTATTTCGGACCCCCCAGTTATGTTAAAGCCATAATGGGAGAACGCGGCCAAAATAAAACAAGAGTCGTTGATTAAAGAAGTGGGGAAAATCTTGAGGCGGGATAGGCTATAGAATATCTCGCAATCCGGGTATCAGAGGAGTTAGTCATGAAACACACAAGGTAAGCTTTTGCGGGTTGCAAATTGCAATGGGAGGTGAGATGACATGGCAGGGAAGAAATGGGACTAGATCACAGAAGCACATCACAACTTTTAAGTTTTCTTTATAAGCTGCGGGGTTAACTCTTAAAATTTGCGAAGTGCGGGGAAGAGGGGCCCACCGGAAATTGGCGGAGTGTTATGAATTTTATATGATATAACAATGTATTCCAGCGACTGTGTAATCGGGGTAGAGCTACTGAGGTCGGTCCAACTTACCGCATCACAAATTAAAAATATATTGCGAGAATTTTCAATGGAAAGTTAAAGCACATGCGATGCGATGTATTTGCAAATCGGTGATCACATTTTTTAACGTTTAGTTCTGATGCGAAACATGTAACATCTACGAAATGAGATGAGGGGGCCCAATTTAATTGTGATCGGGGAATAGAAGGCGGAGTAAGTGAAAAATTATGGAAAGGTAAAGGTAGAAGGGTTAAGTGGAAAGGCAGAAAAGAAGGTAAGGTTTTAATGATTTTCAAAGGAAAATGAAACATAAGGGAAGTGTGGTGGGGTGTGGGTCCCACTTCATATCGCATCAGAAATTTATACGTTTAGCCTTAAGAATATAGTAGCTAATTGTTATGATTTGCGATGGCCGATATGCGATGAAGGTACGGGTTCCCACCAAAGGTTTTAGCGGATTGTTGTTATATATATGATATGTAATATATATAACGATAAGATTTATGGTTTATATGACATGGTTGTTCGTTGGGTGGCGGAGCTTATAACATTTAACAATTTTGGACTTTGATAAAAGTGGGTTTATAAAGTAATAAGTCCCGGAAGGTTATGTATGGGGGTTTAGAAATAAATGAGGCGTAGGACTTTATAAATTGGAAAAATGAAGGGTAAAAGAGGGTAAACGGAATGAATGAGGGAACAAATTAACTTTTCTCACCATTAAACCTTCTGAGCAACACTTTATTCTTTCCACTGAACTGAAAGGGAAGATTAATTCCTTTGAAGTCCTTGACAATCAGGATTTCTCTCCCCTTTCTGAAAATAAATGATAGCCATGGAATATTATCTTCAATCTACAAGATCCGAAAAGAATAATCAGTCACCTTGTGATACTATAGATTATAGGTTACTAACAGAGGTTCTAGTTGGTGATGGAGGCTCCTTTAGGAGGTGTCAAGAACACCGTAAACTAGTAGCTTAATCCCTTGGGTTGATCCCAAATCTGCAACATGATTTGCTACAACCTCTATGGCTGAAAATATTCAATCATTTTCTCTAAACCTTAGACAAGAATCTGATCTGCATACTGCGATCTAGAATGAAACCATAGTTGAACTTACGCACTACAAGTTATCAAACTGAAATCACTATTGCACCCAAAAAATCTGAATGCTGACATCTGAACTGAACTAAAAACTGAAAAAAAATCTTAGACTAAAACTGAAAGGATGCTCAAAGTACTGAGCTTATTTTCACACTACTGCCTACTTACTCTAACTTAGAGATGATATGTACACTAACTGAACTCTTCATTCCAATGAAACCAATCCAGTAAATGAATAAATGATTGGTTCTTGCTCACCCTTTTGAGCAAGTTGAGAAAGCAAAAGGGCCACTTCCATCTTACTTTTAGTTGATCAGAAGTATTCAAACTTTTCTTTAAACTCTGCAGCAAACCATTCATGGCATAGCATACTCCTTCCTTAGATGATTCGAAAAGGCCAATAAAAGGATCTTGGAACAATACTTGGTCTTGGTGATTCAAACAACAAACTTCATCTAGGAATTCTCTTTGTTCCAATTTGTCTTGGTCAGGATCCTTCTGAAAGAGAATGTCTACACATTCTTCATGGTCATCTGATATGGCATCCTCATTGTATACCAATATGTTGTCCTCAAGAAAACCTGATATGTCTTGGCTGAAATTGTTTAATTCAGTTTGAAAGCCACCATTTTGATGAACATAAGAAATGTCTGGAAATAAGATTTCTTTTGAATGCAAAACAACATCAGTATCAATCTGTTCTACATATATTTCTTCATGAGGAAATACTTCAGTACATAAATCAACAACAGAAAAAATAGGATTAGTCTCCCAATCACATAAAGAGTGGGAGACCGGTTGCATGCTTAGAATCTGATGGATTTCTTCTTCAGTTAAAGGAGGAGGCAACCTTTGTTGTCTTTGGAGAAAACAACAATTTTTTTCATTCCCTAGCGAAAAATGACTATGAAGTTGAATGATTTCTTTAGTCCAATACAAAAGAGTAGTAAAATTATCATTTGTTTCTGAAGGTAGGTCATGTGAACCTACTTTCATTTCTTGATTCATCTCATTTTCAGCAATCTTCCCTTGATTATCATGACAGTTAACTAGAGAATGGAACCCATAAAGTGCTTCTAAAGGATCCTAATCATTCATATCTACTAGATCTTTATCAATACTTTCAATGTATTGCATGAAAACCTCAAACTGATCACAACAGATTTCCACTAGTGACACAGATGGGGATTGTTCTTTATAATGCTCATAAAACACTTTGTGGAAACCCTTTAAAGAAAACAAGTTACCAGGGTTTAAAACTTCATACCATTCCCTCTCTTTTCCATATAAAGTTTCCATAAACATCTTCATGTGGTAGTCCTCATGCCATTCAACTTTCAACTTCCATGAATGTACATAAAATTTAATGAGATGCAACAAAGCATCATCACCACTCTCATATTGAAAAATAGGAAGATTTCTTTGCCAATTTTCCCGAGGCATTTCATTTGGCAAGTCTGGAATGTAATGTATGTTCATGGGAGCATATCTCCTTTCAACTGATCCCATTTTGAGCCTGTGGAGTCGCTAATGAATCTCTATTTCTGGATTTTTCTTCCAATAATGTCGCCAAGTAAATGGAACAACCTTTTGGTGTCCGACTTATATTCACCATCAAAAGTCAAAACTAAACTTCATAATATTTATTGAGGAAGATAAACTCATCCCCAGTATCGTCACCACCATGTTATCAGTCTGTAATTTTGATGTAGAACGGAGAATCCCGGAGGTAACATCAAAACCACTTCGGGCTTAGGATCTAGCCCTCCTAGATCCAGAGAGGGATCTCTCTATTAAATATATCTTGTTAGATTGGTGATTTTAGACTAGCTATTAGATTCAGAGTTTTGATTTTAAATTGGTTTGGTGGGAAGAGCAAGAGAAATCCATTGGGAAATGGAGTCAAAGAGGCTCGAGTGAATAAATGCAGAAATATCAAGCATAAGTGAAATAAAGAAAGATAGGTGCACTACCAGGGATCTTTAGAATTTTAGATGGATTATGAAAAGAAGAAATGTAAGGCTAGGTAGAGACTGAGGAGCAATTATGAATTCCTCAATCTGTCCTAGGATGTAAAGTTTAGAAAAAACTGAGGAGCAATCAAGAATTCCTCGATTTTGAATCAATATAAAGCATAAACTATTGTAAAGACAACCAAAATAGGGTGCTCTAGATAACAAGTCATATTCTTAACACTTTTTGTTTTACAATTAGAGTGCATAAATACAAATAAAGAGAAACAATGGAAAAACACATAAAATAGGAGAAGACTTCACCATTTTAGACACCACATGAATCCTGAACAAATGATCTTGTATTACTCTTCAAAAATTCACTTGGAATTCAATGAAAAACATTAGAGAATGAGACCGTTCCTCATTGCAAATTCCCCCCCCCCAAGAATACCTCGAACAGTGAAGTATTTATGCTAATCCTACTGACTGATTACAATCAATGCCCTCACTAACAATTACTTTCTTTTCCTATATAACAGAGAAGGGATAACATCATTTGATGGGTGAAAATAAACCAGTTGGAGTTTCTTTGAGGACATATGGAATTCGGGCACTGTATTGAATATATGGCGCTGCTTTGGTTCCCTTGAAATGCTCAATTAGATCGACTCCCCCATATTCTTTAGAAAAAGTATTATAACTCTAATGACATATGTAGAACTAATTATCAGTCTTTAAGGACGTGATTGCAACAGGGGTGACATGTGTGAAACTTCTCCTTTCTTCCCATGATGTTGTTATTAACCAGATATTCTTTAACATTCGCGAGATGGAAAACATCTAGGAATAATGATGTTTATTGAGTAATTGATCCTTGTTAACATCCAGTGAACACCTGTGCCCATGTCCTTCCATCTAGGCACAGTATCCTTCTAGCATCTCACAATATTGGTCTAGAGTGTTTCGACAAGGGCGAGCTCGGGGTATCAGGAGATTGGTGGATGTATGCGGGTGGGTGGGGAGAAGTGGATTGGCGGATGTTTTTTCAACATGGAGTAGAGGTGGTGGGAGATGGCATGTGGAGCGAGAGTGTTTTTTTTGCGACGGAATTACCATTTCGGAGGGGGCAAGAGTGGTAGGTGGTTCATCAAAGGCGGGTGCGAAATGATAGGAGGAAGACACGTTGTAGTGGGGTCGGATCATAATACTGCCTATTTCATACCCCCCCACTATGTTAAATCCAAAATGGGAGAATGGGGCCAAAATAAAACAAGTCATTGATTAATGAAGCAGGGGAAATCTCGAGGAGGGATAGGATGCAAGATATCTTGCAATTAGGGTATCGAAGTAGTTAGTCGTGAAACACACAAGGTAAGATTTTGCAGGTTGTGAATTTCAATGGGAGATGAGATGATGTGGTAGGAAAGAAGTGGGACTAGATCGCAGGTGTACATCAAAACTTTTAAGTTTTATTTATAAGCTTTGGGATTAACTCTTAAAATTTGCGAAGTGCGGGGAAGAGGGGCCCACTGGAAATTGGCGGAGTGTTATGAATTTTATATGATATAAAAATGTCTTGCAATGGCTGTGTAATGGGGGTGGAGCTGCTGAGGTGGGGCCGACTTACCTCATCGCAAATTAAAAATAGATTGCGGGCATTTTCAAGGGAAAGTTAAAGCACATGCAATGCTATGTATTTGAAAATCGGTGAGGCGAAAAATTGCAAATCAGCTATCGCATTTTTTTAACGTTTAGTTCTTATGTAAAACATGTAACATTTGAGAAATGCGATGAGGGGCCCCACTTTAATCTTATCGGGGAATAGGAGGCAGAGTAAATGAGAAACGATGGAAAGGTAAACGTAGAAGGATAAAGCAGAAAGGAAGAAAAGAAGCTAAGGTTTGAATGCTTTTCAAAGGAAAATTAAACAGGAGGGAATTTTTTCGGGTAGTGGGTCCCACTTCATATCGCATCGGCGATTTATAAGTTTAGCCTTAAGAATATAGCAGCTAATTGTTATTATTTGTGATGGTTGATATGCGATGAAGGTATGGGGTCCCACCAAAGGTTTTAGCAGCTTGTTGTTATATATATTATATGTAATATATATAACGGTAAGGTTTATGGTTTATATCACATGGATGTTCATTTGTTGGTGGAGCTTATAACATTTAACAATTTTGGACTTTGATAAAAGTGGGTTTATAAAGTAATAAATACCGGAAGGTTATGTATGGGGGTTTAGAAAGAAATGAGGCCACTACAAGAAAAAAGGACATTGGTGAGGGTCATGCTTGTGACGGACCTTTAAGGTCCATCACCAATATCACATATGGTGACGGTCCTTAAAAAGGCGTCACTGTAGGTGTATATAGTGATGGTCCTTTAAGGTTTGTCACTAAAGCCATTTTCAATGACACTTTTGGTGAGGGTCGTTAAAGGCCCATCACTAATTTTCTCTTTGGTGACACTTCTAGTGACGAACTGTTAATGACCCTCACCAATGCTCTTTTTGTTACTTTTGGTGACGGTCAAAAAATTTTCGTCACCATCGATCATTCCAATGAGTTTTTGATGACGCTATATGCCTGTTAATACTTTTTTTTTTCAAAATATAATGATTTAAGGCCATTATTGTGGAGTATTTTTTATGATATTTCCAAGGCCATCGTGGTTATAATTAGTCTATTTTTTAAGAAGTAATTAGTGTGTATCATTTCCCTCAAGTAATCACTAGTCGAATAGAGTTTTCCTATGAGTCAATGCATGATTCATATCTATTAAGTTTATTTCTATCAAATTCCCTTTAGATAAAGTTCCACTAGTGTGTATAGGAAATATATTATTTAATACATAATCAATCTCTGACAATTATATTAATGAGAAAGACCTTACACTCCTCAACAATTTGGGCACACCTTAAATTAATGCTTTGTCACACACTAACATTTCTTAGCACCTCGCATGTCTAGGAACATATTTGTACCTAGAACATCTTGTCATGACACTGACGCCCAAGCACATGGTGGAATGCGCTAGCACAACATGGAACTCTCCTAGCATGTGTTAGAATGCATGTAGTCCCTAGCATGCCCTAGAACACCTTGGTTGATTGCATTGACATACATTAGCACTTGGCACACAATGCCAAATGTCATGTATTGGGACCTATTATTAGTGTGACTAGCATGCCACTTCTAAAAAAGATAAAGTCATGACTTATTAACCCTATTATGTGTTCATTTCCTTAAATTTTAGCTTGGTTCTTCTTTTTTTTGCCTTGACATTTCTTGACGCATATTGACATACGTCCCCAGCACCCTGCACATCCTTAGCACCTGTCATGTATTGGCATATCTTGGCACTATTTGGAACATATAATTAGCACACCCTGGAACTCCATAGCACACTTTGTCACTTATTTACATGCCTTGATATTCCTTATCATGCCTTACCAATGCTTAGCATACCTTGTCACTCCCTCCTTGGCATGATAGCTAGCACTCATTAACACTAGTCCCTGGCACATGTTCCTCATATTTTCATTAACTTCCATGAATTTTGACCTAGTTCTCCCTTAATGTTTTATCCTATTACTCCTTAACACTCCTAAACATGCATTAGCACTCTGTAGCACACCTTAGAAATCTTCAATATGTCATTCCACTTCATAGCATGCATAATAGTCCCTGACACATATTGGTGCTTGGCACGTGTTGGTGCTTGGAAAGCCTTAGCATGTATGGAACACGTTGAGATGCCTTGGTATGATTTGGCATGGTTTAATATTGAATTTATTTTAGATCAAATTTTGGAAAGTAGATGAGAAGCAAAAAAGGAAGACTTGGCACTTAGAATGCACTAATACTTTTCACTTGGCACCTATTGGCGCCTAGTGTTGGTGTGCGTCGCATGCCCCTCTTAGAAAAGGTAAATTGATTACTAATTAACCCTCTTATGTGTTCATTTCCTTGTAGTTTAACTTGTTTTTCCCTTCTGTTGCCTTGACAGTCCCTGGCACTCATTGACACACCCTTGCACATCTTGGCTTGCCTTATCACTTGGCACATATTATCATGTTTGACATGCCTTCGCACTATCTGGCACATATTAGCATTCCCTAGCACGCCTTGGCACTCATGTCCTCACAGCTAGACTTTACATTTTTTCATGACTTGGGAACCGAATCAAGTCCTTGGCTACTGCAGTTCATGTGAAAACATTGGCTTGCTTCAACCCCAAAAACTTGACCAATTGCGCCTACTACAAGTAGATTGTGCCTTGTTCACCTAAGAACTTCTTATAACTCATCTTATGCCACTCATGTCCAATATCAACTTGTCCCACTTAACGATTTACCAAGACAAGGATCACATGATCTAGCCATGGCCATAAAACAACTAAGCAACATAGCTTACACAAGAAATATTTCACATGTATGTTCAGTTCATATAAACATTAATAGAACATTAAGCGAGAGTTTTCAAGAACCAAAAGATTCACAAGGCACACAAGATATAAGCTTACACAAGCTATGTGCCACAAAAATTATACACAACAACGTACAATATGCAATTATCTAGAATAGTTTAGAACATGAGCATGTAGCCAAAGTGTGCCACATCTCCTATACAGAAAATAACTAAAGGAAAAAAAATGTTGTGCCTAGCACAAAGTGATCTCCCTTTGTCTAAAACTGTTATCTTGAGCCCTTTATAACAATTGTAGGCTTGCCTCTTGTAAATCCTATTCTAAAATTCTCCTAACACACTTCGTCCTTAGCACATTTGAATTCTCTAACACTCCCTTGCACACACTCTTATTTGTTCCTTTCCATGCATTTTCACCTAGTTATCCCTTGATATTCCCCAAAACTCCCTAAAACTCTAGTTCAGCATGCATTGACATTGTCCGACACGTGTTAGGCTTAGGCACAATGCATGCGGTATCATTTGGGGCTACCTGACCCAGCTGATACTCGGTACTGTTAGCTGACTTACCAAAAAGCACAAGACTCGAACGCTCACGTGGGATGGTGGTACTTAGTGGTCAAATCTAGGGCATCCTTTCCCTATAGGTGACGGTGCAGGCAAGCGCCAAACCCTCTACCCTTACCTTGGTGGATTTTCTTCGGCTGACTGGGGGTGTCGCCAGCTCTTATGGGACATTGTGCCAACACTCGCAAGATATTTTCTCAATGCCCAGTTACATTTGAGTGTGTGAGGATGAATATGTCTTCTAGGACTTTAGTATCATATGCAAATAAACAAAAACCACTATTTTGATTGCTTGATCACATAGAATTAATTTAAAGGGAAAATTTGTTTTATTTTCGCTTTGTTTTATGTATGTCACCAGAATTTTTCTTTGATCATAGACTCTATCCACTCAATTTGTTTCCAAAACCAGACCTAGTCGACACCAGAACAGACCCAATGGGACCTTGTTGATCTAGGCATCTTTTGGACCTCCCCCCATTACCAGGAGGGGTTCCAGTTCTTTCGCCATTTAGGCGTCAAAGACAAAATGCTGCCACAATTATTGGTTCTTCCTCTATTGGGGAATCCTTTTTTGGGAACCCTAGTTGGTCTCCCAACACCACACCACACACCACTCCTCCCACGACCCCTAGAGGACAGAGGGGTGTGACCCATTCTGGAAGCCAGTTGAATACACAACAGGGTACGTCATAGACCAACCCTATTCCTAACCAAAACTTTGTGTTTTCGCAAGTTGCAATGGCATCAACCTCCAAGTCACCTTTCTTAGCTTCGTTGAATCTACCGAATTTAACCAAGCTGACGAATGACCCCATTGCACACAACCCTACATGGACTCCCATGCCCACGAAGCTCCCTTCCAATATTCCAAATTTCGAAGGAAAGAAAACGGAAGACCCAAGTAATCACTTCATGACATTCCACCTGTGGTTCTCATCGAACAATATGATTGACGACACTATTCGATTGAGACTATTTCAATGCACTCTGATAGGAGTAGCTATGAAATGGTATGACATGGAGCAACCCTCTGCTTCACATGGAACCTTTAGCGCCCTCACCACCATTTTCCTAAAATATTTTCAGTTACCCATTCACCATGATTCGGGAATGGAATTACTGACACATTTTAGACAAACCCCCGCCATCCATATCTTGGACCATCTCCACGAATGGAGGTGGCATCGTAGTTTATGTAAAGAAAAACTCAACGACTGGGTTCTTATAGATTTTTGCATGAAAACTCTCATGACAGAGATTTCAAAGGATGTGGCACAACAGAGGCCCACATCCGAAGAGGACGCCATCAACAAAGCCCAACAACTCGAGCTGATTTATACCTAGTCAGGATATATTTACA
This sequence comes from Pinus albicaulis, assembly GCA_034641835.2. Classification (NCBI taxonomy): domain Eukaryota; kingdom Viridiplantae; phylum Streptophyta; class Pinopsida; order Pinales; family Pinaceae; genus Pinus; species Pinus albicaulis. The sequence goes on from CM076575.1 coordinate 141,009,200, forward strand.
ATATCCTACCAAACACCCCGCACCTGCGAACTTATCAAGAATTTCCAGGCCCGTTGAACTCTACAGATGAACTAATTGGGTCATTGACCCAAGGTTACCTAGGCAGCCACAGTCAAAACCTCGGAATGTACCTCAACCCGGTTTTCAAAGTCATCACATGCCTCAGAAAAATTTGACCAATAGGGCACAATGGTATCACCATGGAGGACCCTATCCTTCGACTTAGGGGACCCAATGCATAGAGACAAACACTGAGAGAAGAGCTCCCCTCCAATAGCCAGGTGCAAACCAAGGACCGCGTTATGCTTAGTCCCCAGCACAAGACCTGCATATGCAGACCAATGCACAGGTGAACTTTGTGCAGCCTTCCCAAAACCAACCTCACCAATATAACCAAGAGAACTACCCTCCTATCGTGGTGAAGAAAAAAGAAAAAAACAAGCCAAAAGGGAATCCTGGATAGGGGGGCAACAACCAGCAATGCTTGCCACAATCCCAGGCTAGAGGCAACTCCAACTGGAATCAGAGCCAGGAGCCAAGAAATTCCCAACGATAGAGAAAAAGGCCACCTCTTCAAAGAAACCATTCTTGTTCGATATGTGGTGAGTATGACAATTATACTCACCATTGTCCTGATCTCCCTGAGCTGAAGAAGATACAGAGTAACCAAGGACAAGGAGGATCTTCCCAACAAACAGTTGTGATGCAGGAACCTTTCCTCCATCAAGGGATGGTAAGCACTCAACAACAAAATCCAGATGGCTCCAGGAAAAGTAGCCATGAAATCTACATGACTAGCGAAGAGATGCTTTTCCAAACACCGAATCGCAATTAAGACACCCCACCAGACACCAATACGTCAGGGGCAAGTACCAGTGCACTGACTGCACCTTTGACCATTTCAACGATGCCTATCGAACCATTGCCAAAGATGGTGAAAGGACCCAATAGGTGAGCAATAAACTACTCCAAAGCAGCCCATAATTATTGTATAATTGATGATTTAGCACAATCTCCCGCTGCTATGTTAGCTTTGGAAGTATTGTAGTCATGCCCAAAACAACATAAAGCCTTACATTATGCGTTAGGCGCTATCGACCCTATTGATACATGCCTTATGCCTTTTGACTTAGAAAAGCCACCCTTAGGCTTCCTTCCATGGTTGCCTTCCAGATACCAGTGTCGGCCCAGAATATCACAATTCACCGATGTGTCATTGATGAGGGTGCATCCATGTGCATCATGTCAAAAAATGTTTAGTAGAAGCTAGGGTCTCCTGAACTAAAACCCTCAATCATCACGCTTAGAGCATACGACGATCGTCCTTCGACCCCCGTCGACCTCTACCAAAACGTCCCAATCTTCTTAACCAGAAAGACGGTCCACATAGACATTGAAGTCTTGGACGCTCACTTGGATTATAATATACTCCTTGGGTAGATTTACATGTATGGCATGTCATCCATAGCCTCCTCTGCCTTTCGCATTATGATGTTCCCCCACAATGACTTTACTATAGACCAATTCATGCATAGCAAGAAGTGACACCTAAAAAAAATTGATTTAATTGTACCCTATGTAGATACATCCTCAGATGTGCTTTCACAGTACCAAGAATATGGCCCTGGCCAGTTCAAACCATCGTCCATTCTAGGATCATTCCTAGGAGATTCTCCTATTATCCCTGAGTCATCACTTGATGTCACAGGGGCTCCGGTGTGCATGATGTCCACATCAAGCACCAAATCTAGTCAGGACACGGACACGAGCAGTATATCTATAATTATAACATTAAAGAATGATAAGGGGCCTTAGGACCTCATGGAATACAGGCTAGGGGGATTAGAGGGAAGGGAACGAGAGAAATTGATAGGGGAACCCCCATTGTTGTGATAAGGGTATTAGGGGCCCCATTATCAAAACCCATAAGCCCTTAACCTATAACCACTAAATTCCCTATGCCTTTAACCCCCAAGCCAGAATCCCTTAATCCCTTGATCTCTTAAACCCTAAGCCACTGACCCCTTAACCCCTAGCTGCTAACTTATAATCCTCAAACCACCCTTAATAGTCACAACAACGTAACTTTTTAAGGCATTTTTGGACCACCCCCTCCCCAAAGTCATTAGAAATTAACTTTTAGAGGCAATTGTTAGATGTCTGCCTCCAAATGTTCAATTCTCATGAATTTTGGGGGAGGGGGATATTTTGGTGTATTGAATGGGGAAAGGGAACATAAGGGTAGCATGGATGGATAGAGGTGAGAGGTTCGAACATGATTTACTAAGATCTATAATCATAGCATTAGAGAATGAGAAGGGGCCTTAGGACCTAATGGAATAAGGGATAAGGGACTTAGAGGGAAGGAAATGAGGGAACTTTATAGGGGAACCCCCAATAGTTGTGATAAGGGGTTTAGGGGCCCCACTATCACAACGCATAAGCCCTTAACCCATAACCACAAAATTCTCTATCCCCTTAACCCCAAAGCAATAATACCTTAACCCCTACACTCATAAATCATAACCCATTAACCATAGAGACTAGAATGTAAACAAACCCTTGCATGCTAGAATGTAGAGCTAACTCCATAGAGACTACTAAGAGAGCACATATCAGGGTTTTCACTTGGTGTTAAAAGGAACGGTCATCATGTTCCACACTTTAGATATTGATCATGTTTATATTTTAATCTCATTTATGCTCTAAAAATAATCTATAACTTAGCATCCTTCTCCTATTGCCAATACCACCAGACTACTTGCAAATGATGAGTAGAGCACCAATCATGGCGGGAAATTAGCCTAGGATTAGCATTCACAAATTGAATCTTAATAATTCCTCCCTTCCTCTTCATGAATTAAACCCCCCATTTCTTCATTATTCGCAAGTTCCGACCCTAGAGTGGAATTCAAATTATTTTATGAGAATAAACCTCCAATGGAGGCCACAACAACTTCCTTATCATGTTTATTTATTTCAAACAACATAAATTTGCAATGGCTTCCTTTCTCAAAATCACTCATTCCCTGTCATATTCTCTAATGCTTCCATTACCATGGAGATCTTAACCAACAAAAATCACCATATTTATTCTAGCTATCCAACCCTATCATAGTGGGCATACATGACTGTCTCAACAAGGGTAAATAGAAATATCGTTTCTACCAATAATATTTCAATCCAAAGATCCTACTCTACTGCTATGCAGATTTCGATTCAAAATTTAGAACATCAATCACAAACATGAAATGAGAAATAATGCACATGCACATAATATTTTATAGGGGAAATAAATTGATAAAAACCCCTTATGTCTACTTGCATTAAATCAGAAGAATAAAGATGTATTGCAATTTCTTGCTCGCTCTTAGCACAACCTACAAGTGAATAACCTATCTCTCTGCTAATTGAGAAACTCTAACTCAGACTTATTCAATTTTTTCCTCTGCTTGAGCCCCTATAACATTGCACAATTCCTAAGGAATTAGGCCCCTATTATTTAGGAAATTCCTCCAAAATGCTTGTGCAATTCCCTAGGGTTGATCACTTGACCAATACAATTCATGTATACTAAATATAGTATATAATAATTTTTCACTGCCTTGGAATCTTCACAATAGTTGGGGAACTTGAATTCTCTGCATGCACTAGATATTTTAGGTTGATTGGTCAGTTATCTAGATGATCACTGAGTTAGACTGAAGTCCCACTACACAACTAGCCTTCCACTAGTTCCTCCAATATTTAAAACTAGTTTAACTTAAAACAACTTGAAATAATTGACCTTGATTTCTACAAATTAGCAATCACACATGCTTAAATAAATTCCAACTCCTCTAACTCAAATTTACTAAGCCAAATTAGTGAAAATATCCATGTCACCTTAGTTAACTGCCTGCAGGTTGTCCATTGATGTGGAAATCCGATTTTTCTGAATTTGACCAACGCAAAGTCAAATTGAGATTTTCTTGCTGCATTTTTCAACAATAGGTATTTTCCTACTCTAGATAATTTTTTCCCTCAACCAAGCATGGTAACAAATATTTTTTGTTGTTTTTGTTGATCGCTTCCTTTGGATGAGAATTTTGGTGCCCTATAAGAAGATTGCCAAAACAGAATTAACTCATAAGCTCTTCTTCGAGCATATTTTGGTTCATTTTGGGTTGCAAAAGACCATATTTCTTGATAAGGATAGTAGGTTCCTCAATATTTTCTGGTTTAACCTTTGGTCCATGATGGACATCAAGCTTGACCAAATCCATTTCCTTCCATCCCTAGATTGATAAATAAAAAGTACTCGATATGATCATTTTAGATGTCCTTAGAGTATACAATTGTGAGGATCCACATACACATGTTGAAAGCCTTCCTTATTTTCAACAGAATTAATTATACATATCTCTTCATATTTCTATTACCCACAAGCCTTTTCAGGTGTACTTGGTGTCCCAACAATTGACACAAATTGATGTAGCTATATTCATGGAATAAGACATGAAGATACCTCCCATACTTGGAACGAGGTGAGCAATGCAACCAATTTTGAGGAATGTATCTAAAAAATTCAATAATGAGTTCGTTATATTTTATAGAAATTTTCCAACTCCAAGTACAAGTAGATACACAATCCATTCGGTTCCACATAAGTTTTACATTGGGGACGAGTTATGGTTGCACTTGCATAAAGAGAAAATGACAAATTCCAAGAAGAAGCTCATCCCATTTTGATACGAGCCTTACACCATCACCAAGGCTATGGGTGAGAATTCATTTGAGGATAGTCATATGATGATTTATTTACTTCAAAAGTATATGTTAGGATGATTTATGCTTGACGGGGTGCATGTCTAGAAAGAGTTCCTTTAAGAGAATGAAAAATATGATCGCATCATTGCTTATATAAGTAATTGTGATATCTACTGAAATGATATTAGGTAACTTCATAAGAGATTTTAAAAGTGAGATTTTTAAGGTTTGTTTTATATCAATGTATGTGGATCATTATGTTTTTTTTCCAAATCATTTACACATGACTAATTTTTTTAAATAGTACATCACTCTCATATTATTTCTCTTACATGCTCCTAGGTTATAATCCAAAGCATCATAGGTACTAAAATTCATGAAACTCTTGTTTTTTTCTCTAAATAATTAAAACCCCCAAGTGTGCTACTCTTAATATTCAAACTTGAACTATTGTTAAGACTAATTCCCCTAATTTTTATTGTTCATCCATAAATAAGCTGACTACGAGGTGGACTTGAACCATTATTAACACACTAGTGTAGTGTTAACTAATTGTGTTTAAGAAGCATAAGGGGCAGGGTTGGTACAAGGCCAACTTTGCTATCGTCTAATGCCACGCCCACTACTAAGTTTTCATCCTCTACTGGCCTTAGGATATGGTTTCCCATTAGTTCATTTGACTCTTTCTCATCCTACATTGCATCCAACCTGCTACTTTGTAATCACATATCTCTCATAACCCCACTCCAGTGTGTTCATTAGACCTCATTGAGGTGCCTTGACTACTACTCTTTATTGAGATATATTTTATCATCAACCCTTTGCTTCACAACCATCCGCTCACCAACTCACCTTTCCCATTGAAATTCTCCAACTCTCATCCTCACTTCACTACTCTCTTCCTCATTAATCTCATTTTTAACTCCTCATTTCCTTTTTCATTTTCTCACATCTAGTTCAACCACCACTCAATAGTTATCTCTACTTCCTCAAAACTTATTCAACTTGCTTTTTAGCTTTTGTGTCCTTCATGATCATTTAATCCTTTGAGCTATCCTATTTTCCAACCCCATTATAACCCATTACTTAATACAAAGTTATACATGACCATGATGAAATGTCAATAGGGAATAAATTTTCCTTCGTTAACAATTCTTGTAGGGTTTGTATTCACTAATGTCTCTCAAAACCTCTTATCCTTAGCTTTTGAGTACAACTAGTAAAATTCATGGGATTTATGTTTTTCGAATATCAAATTTTTTTGTTTCCCTCCCTCTATTTCCCTCGTTGCAGGGTTTTTCCAAGGAAGGAGGAGGAAGGGCACGTCCATGCTGTAGTAGGTCTGATCTGATACACTTGGTTGAACTCAAGAAATTGGATTCACAGTGCATAATCATGGTGATTTCATTTTACTTATGGAATTTTCAGTTGAACTCAGAAAATTGGATTCCTGGTGCCTCCAATTGTTGCGAATTCATTTTACAGAAGGAATCTATCACTTAAAAACTCTCTAGACTAGCCCAACGGTTGTATGTTGAATAGTTCACGGAGGAAGATGAAGCTGAAGGCATGGGCGATAATATGTTGAAGATTATGTTGATTCTCCTCTATTCATGAGCTATTCCTACAGAAAACATGCCATCTTGCAGCATGTCTACCATGCCCAGAATTCAAAAGTTGATGCTAAGCCAAATGAAATGGTAATTGTCCAACACGTTTTAGCGATTTGTAAGAACAATGGGATAACTATCACAAACTAGTGAATTGATACCGATTAGAAAGAATTTATCCACATTTTAAACCCTTTCGCGATTACAACCTCAGATGTCACTAGTGTCACGTGCCTCTGCTACTTTGCTGGTCTTTAACAATGAATTGGGATTCACCAACTGCAACATAAAATCTCTCTGCAGTGTTGGACGATCTACCAAGAAGGACAAAAGACAAGGAGGCTACATTGGCGATAAAGGTATTCATTTCTCAAAACCTGTACTCATAAAACGAAAGGAAATTGGGGTGATAGCAAGGTTTTTCAATCCTTGACTATCTAATGTTTAGATCAAATGTAATATCTATTTCTAAATTTGCAGATATTGGGTTTAAAAACTTCGGGGAATGGCTGCTCATATGCAACATGTTATGCAAACAATATAAATTGGGGTGATTGGGAGCTTTTTCCTGCCCTGACTGTTAAGATAAAATTTGCACTAGGTATCTAAATTTGAAGAGTTTGGCTTTAACTGCTTTGGCTCATGGCTATTTAGAAGAAATACAATATTAGATGAGATAACGTCAGATGAGCTCATATACAATACATATTATATATGTTGAATAAAATAATTTGGACTTTTGGACCTATAGAATTCGTTTGCAAATTGGATGCAAATATGTTTCCAATTTTTCTTGTTAGTTGTTTTGAAGAAAATTATTCATATTGATAATATCCTTGCATTAATATGTATGAATTGAATTCCTTTGTATACAAGTTTAAACCTTTTTTATCCCTCCATTAAATAGTTATAAAAGCTAGAGTTTTAAAAACGAAGGTAGCTCTCTAGTTAGTCAAGATACTAGAACATGCAATTTCCATTGTAAGAGATGGCAAGTCTTCATGATGAGTCATATTTACTATTGAAATTTCACTTTAATGGATGTGCACTATTCTAAAATGAAAATTGTGTAATTCTGTGTAAGTAGAGTTCGATTTTTTTCTTAGTTGCAATCAATATGCAGTCATGTTGTTGTCCTATACTACTTGAGATGAAACATTGCTTGGACAATGGAATTCATGGAATTCAATATAAATTGACAAAGTAACTGAATATGCAAAAGAGTTATTTTCTATGGAAAAACTTCAAAGAAAATGATCATTCTTTTAGAAATGGATCAGGACAATGCATGTGTGAATGTTTATAATGAAAAAAAAAAGGTACAAGAATCAGTGTGAGGGCTTGTTCAGGACTTGGGAGATGTTTGAAATGTAAATTTTGGGCTTCACTACTCTTTTGTGTTAGTATGCTTGTATGTGATTGAGGCATGATTGACCTAATTAATGGAAAGAAAAGAGGAAATTTTCAAGTTACAGATATATGGATATAGTTTCTTATGTTATAGAGAAGGACTTCATTTTCCTTTATCTATGTACCTGGAAATGTGTGTCTAATTTCATAGGAAAAATCAAATCTTAAAGGTAAGACTGTTGTCATTATCTAGTGATTCAATTGGAGTGAGGCATGACTTAAGATCAGTGATTCAATAATTTGCATTATAAGTTAGTCTAGATACTAGAACATGTAATTTCCATTGTAAGAGATGGCAAGTCTTCATGATGAGTCATATTTACTATTGAACTTTTACTTGAATGGATGTGCACTATTCTAAAATGAAAATTGTGCAATGCTATGTAAATAGAGTTGGACTTGTTTCTTAGTTGCAATCAATATGCAGTCATGTTGTTGTCCTATACTACTTGAGCTGAAACATTGCTTGGACAATGGCATTCATGGAATTCAATATAAATTGACTAAGTAACTGAATAGTAAACATAGTTATTTTCTGTGGAAAAATTTCAAATAAAATTATCATTCTTTTAGAAATGGATCAGGAAAATGCATGTGTGAATGTTTATAATGAAAAAAAATGGTACAAGAATCAGTGTGAGGGCTTGTTCAGGACTTTGGAGATGTTTGAAATGTAAATTTTGGTCTTCACTACTCTTTTGTGTTAGTATGCGTGTATGTGATTGAGGCATGATTGACCTAATCGATGGAAAGGAAAGTGGAAATTTTCAAGTTACAGTTATATGGATATAGTTTCTTATGTTATAGGGAAGGACTTCATTTTCATTTATCTGTGTACCTGGAAACATGTGTCTGATTTCATAGGAAAAATCAAATCTTAAAGGTAAGACTGTTGTCATTATCTAGTGATTCAATTGGAGTGAGGCGTGACTTAAGATCAGTGATTCAATAATTTTCATTATAAGTTAGTATAGATACTAGAACATGCAATTTCCATTGTAAGAGATGGCAAGTCTTCATGATGAGTCATATTTACTATTGAACTTGCACTTTAACGGATGTGCACTATTCTAAAATGCAAATTGTGCAATGCTATGTAAGTAGAGTTGGATTTGTTTCTTAGTTGCAATCAATATGCAGTCATGTTTTTGCACTATACTACTTGAGATGAACATTTCTTGGACAATGGCATTCGTGGAATTCAATATAAATTGACAAAGTAACTGAATATGCAACAGAGTTATTTTCTGTGGAAAAACTTCAAAGAAAATGACCATTCTTTTAGAAATGGATCAGGAAAATGCATGTGTGAATGTTTCTAAATAAAAAAAAGGTGCAAGAATCCGTGTGAGGGCTTGTTCAGGAATTGGGAGATGTTTGAAATGTAAATTTTGGGCTTCACTGCTATTTTGTGTTAGTATGCTTGTATGTGATTGAGGCATGATTGACCTAATCGATGGAAAGGAAAGTGGAAATTTTCAAGTTACAATTATATGGATATAGTTTCTTATGTTATAGGGAAGGACTTCATTTTCCTTTATCTGTGTACTTGGAAATTTGTGTCTGATTTCATAGGAAAAATAAAATCTTAAAAATAAGACTGTTGTCATTATCTAGTGATTCAATTGGAGTGGAGCATGAATTAGGATCAGTGATTTAATAATTTTCATTATAAGTTAGTCTAGATACTAGAACATGCAATTTCCATTGTAAGAGATGGAAAGTCTTCATGATGAGTCATATTTACTATTGAACTTGCACTTTAATGGATGTGCACTATTCTAAAATGTAAATTGTGCAATGCTATGTAAGTATATTTGGATTTGTTTCTTAGTTGCAATCAATATGCGGTCATGTTGTTGTCCTATACTACTTGAGATGAACATTTCTTGGACAATGGCATTCGTGGAATTCAATATAAATTGACAAAGCAACTGAATATGCAACAGAGTTATTTTGTATGGAAAAACTTCAAAGAAAATGACCATTCTTTTAGAAATGGATCAAGACAATTCATGTGTGAATGTTTATAATGAAAAAAATGGTACAAGAATCAGTGTGAGGGCTTTTTTAGGACTTGGGAGATGTTTGAAATGTAAATTTTGGGCTTCACTGCTCTTTTGTGTTAGTATGCTTATATGTGATTGAGGCATGATTGACCTAATCGATGGAAAGGAAATTGGAAATTTTCAAGTTACAGTTATATGGATATAGTTTCTTATGTTATAGGGAAATACTTCATTTTCCTTTATATGTGTACCTGGAAACGTGTGTCTGATTTCATAGGAAAAATCAAATCTTAAAGGTAAGATTGTTGTCATTATCTAGTGATTCAATTGGAGAGAGGCATGACTTAATATCAGTGATTCAATAATTTTCATTATAAGTTGGGAAAACTTGGAATGACTCAACAACAAATCAACAATCAGGGAGAATAAATCAGGAAAAATTTGATAGTTCCTAATTTCTTAGCAATCTTTTTCATACTGATTTGCAAGCTTCTTACCTTATACACTATTCTTCTTTTTTGTTTGTCCACGGATGCCCATATTATTCATATGTTTAGTTTTTCTTGATCACCTGTGTTGGGATTGTTACATGATTTCTACTATCATAACTCTTTAATTCCCTATATTGATAGGTGGTTTTGGATTGCAATGCAGTGAAGAAAAGTATCAACAATTACAAGCAGATGGAAATTTTTATTACAGATGTGCTGCATGTCATGGAGACTGTTACCAGGTTTTCCTGGTCTTATGGTTATGTAGATCATTAATTCAAGTGGTTTTCTGATTGCATTCAATTACATATCTATTTCATACTTTTGGAGAACAGGTTAATGATCTTGATGATGCTATTCAAGAGAGGTGGAGGAGGAGGGATGAAACAAAGCAGGAGAAGATGACTAAACTTAGGGCTACTGTTGGAATCCCTTCACAACAAGAAATGATATGCCTTTGCCCTTAATCAGATGATGACGAAGAATTCCTGTCCATTCAACCAAAATATTCCAAATCCATATCCAAGGGTTTAGTTGAAAAGACATTTAAAAGTGGAAAGGATCAAATGATGAAACCAAAGGAATTTGGAAAACAGGCCTCAAAAAATGCATTAGTAAATAAAAAAATTGTTAAGAAGAAAGGATTACAAGTTCAATAAAATGGTAAAACAGGGGCATTGAATAACAGTTTGCATATATTTCAGTCTGAAATGAAAGCAGAAGATAATTCAACACCAAGTTAGGACCAAAATAGTTTGATATATGAAAACAATGAAGAGGAGTGGTCTCAAAAATCAGATGAGAATAGATTATATTCTCCTCCGAAAACAACAAGTTCACTTAAAGATGGGATATTAGTGGAGGTTGATGACACGATTTTTAAAAGAAACATAGTTGAAAGTGGTTTACTTAGTGGAAAAAATAATGCCAAAGGTCATTAAAGTAAAATCAGTTCCAAGTCATCTCACAGTCAAATACATGAGAAAGTGGATACACAAACTGAAATTTTTTCTAGCAAGACTGAGAGTAGCAAGAGGACAAAGATTGTTATACATCTCCCAGCAAGAGATAAAAACAATAAAGATACAGGGAAATCATCCCACCGTTCAACATTAGAGGCTCATAGTAGTCAAAGGGAACACGGTTCAGCAGGTCCACAAGGTGGGTATCTTAATTAGGTACTAATTTGATAAGACATATTAGTACATGTATATTCTTTAATTGTAGTTGTTTGCTTCAAAATTTGAGTCTATTTTAGAAGAAATAATGTGAATTATGGTTCACCCACAATAGAAGTGGTCTTCCAAGGCACTAAAAAATTGATAGCTATAGGAAAACTGATATCTCCGTGTTGTGGTTATGAGAAGCACTACTGTATTTACATGAATAATTAGCCTTATTAGCTTATTGTTCCAATTTTGAATGTTTTTGTTGAAAAATTAATATTGCAAGGAAAGAAATCATGATCTCTGTCTGTTGTTGAATGACTTCCTGGGTTCATTGTGGATTAGAGATGAGAAAGTTAGGGTCTATATTTATTGAAACTAAATTAGGCTGGAATGAAAAGGTTGCAGGCATTTTTGTGGAGGTCAGACCATCTGGCATCGACATTTCTAGTAGAACCTATTCAACTTTATCCTCACTTTTTTACAGATTATTTTTTATGAGATGAGAGTTTGGACTATTGGAACTGGAATTCCTCCAATGTAGATGAGGAAGTTTTGAATTATTTTGTTGAAAATGCCACATATATGATATATAATGTGCACATATCAAGGCCACATAGGGAGATGTATGTTCACTTAGATCATTACACCCAAGAGCCAAAAATGGGTTAGACAAGAGCTCCCTACTGACATGAGCAAGGAAGGGGAATCCTGTTTGCTTCATTATTATTAGAACCAGACCAGTGGACCTCTAAAATTGGAAACTGGTGTCAACCAGAAAAAACTGTATGACCCAAAAATACATAAAATATTCAAATTTTGATTAAAAAATAAATATTCATGTACATCTATATGAATCCATGCCATTATACACAAATATGAAAATCTCTCTCATGTATATAGCTAGTAAGGATGCATATAATTAAAATAGAGCACTAAATACAATCCATATCTTAACCAAAATAGTAAAACCAAAATAGTTTTTTCTCAAGGAATTCACCATGGCTTCCTGATGCTTAGCTTTGCTCTACCTTATTCAAGCTTCCAGTTTCAGCTGTTTGGCCTGCTCCTCTAGTTCTCTGTTTCTAAGATTGAACTTCTCCAACTCCGAATCTTTTTCCTTTATTTGCCTCAAGACGCTTTCTTCAATCATAGAAAGCATATATAGATTCCTATGCCTCTTCTCTTCAAGAGATTGCCTCAACTGATCTGCCCGTGCCCTCACAAATTGATCAAGCTCTTCTTTCCATTTTTGCAACTGTGATGTGATATGCTTTGTTATAAAATGAAGGGTAGAAGCTACATCGCCTCTCGTTGCAGATGGTATTGAAGACTTGACATGTTCATCCTCAAATGCCAGACAGATACCAGTTGATACAATACCCACTGAGTGTGGTACATTCCCTGGTCCTGCAGTTGGGGCTTGCTGATGAAGGTCACACAAATTTATTAACAAGGGTCTCTGATGTTGCAAAGCAATAATATCCACATCCTCCCTTGGTCTCTTTTGCGATGGAGGGTCCTTTGGCATATGGAACATTGCTCCATTCTGATGACCATGCATAGAATTAGGCACTACATTGAAATTTTAAAGAGCATAAAATATAATGTGTTCATGTTATATGGTTTTTGGATATGATAACTTGTGAAATGGCAATCCTCATAAGAACACTTTCCATGAGATTAGTTTCTTATCTAACATGGTTTCCAGGGGTGTCACCAAAGCTTTGGAAACCATTGAGTGCCACCCATTCTATCTTTTGGTGATTCTCAAAAGAAGAGATTTCACTAACGGAAGCATAAAAAAAGGAGATAGAGACAAATGTAAACCTTATTCTTATGATGTTTATTTTCTTTTCAAAACCACTTGTATATGGAAACCACCCCCTCCCCCAAACTCATGATTTTACAAGATTTTATACCAGAGTTAAGGAGGCAGCAAACAAATGGTGAGCGAACAGTGAAGGATGCAACAAACAGTGGAGTAAATAGTTTCTAATATCACTACATTATAGATTATGCATCTACAAATTTGATTCTAATTTCTGGTTCATTGTTTGTAGAATGTTTGCAATTGAATTTGTGATTAAAAGTCTGAGTTTTTAATGGTATTTCAGATTTAATAAATATTTAGAAGGGTGATACTATAGTGGTCATATCTATACATTAGTGAATTGTTAATGATAAAGAGAGGGTATTTTAGAGTAGTAAAATGAAGGGAACACAAATAATATGCATTGATGAATCTAATTGGAAATCCGTATGAAGATATGGTGCAGATATTTCTCATGGTGTTGCAGAGCTTCATGTAGCACGTGTCTCGTGTATGAATCTCAAACCATCCAACCTTATTTTGGACGAAAGAGGGAGAGTAGTAGTTTCTGATTTTGGTCTTCCAGAATTTTTGAAGAAACCTCAATGCAGAAGATCTCGCTCAACGCTGGAGGATGATGTGACAAGGAAACATTCATGTGTGGAGTGTACTATGTTGAATCCTCATTATACAACCCTAGAAGCTTGGGAACCACTCAAGAAGTCTTCTTTGAACATTTTTTGGGATGAAGGAAATGGAATTTATTCAGAATCTGATGCCTGGGGTTTTGGTTGCACATTGGTTGAGATGTGCACTGGAGCAATTCCGTAAGTTATATTGTGTCTACCCTTGTGTTTCTAGTTGAGAAGTCCAATCTTCAATTCCATTTTTCTTTTGTAATGTGAAAACATGGTACCCTTTATATGAAACACACTTGCTAGATATTTAATGAGATTTGTCATGCAGGTGGAATAACCTAAGTTCAGAGGAGATCTATAGGGCTATTGTCAAGGCTCAAAGGCAGCCACCTGAATATGCTAGTGTTGTTGGTGTTGGAATCCCAAGAGAGTTGTGGAAGATGATTGGTGAATGTTAACAGTTTAAGATTTCAAAGAGACCCACTTTTCATGCCATGCTACCCATATTTTCACGCCATTTGCAGGAGATTCCTCTTAGCCCTCCTGCAAGTCTAGACAAGTAAGAATATAGTGGGAAGCTTTATGTTGCTATTTGCAACGTAAGGCTTTCTTTGATTAGTTTAATTTTAACTTATGGTATATTTTCTTCATGAAACTGATGTGAAGCGTATTTAGTATGTACATATGCAATTTGCTCACAGATTTGTTATTTCCTGTGCTTCTTGCTAGTTACTATACTGCTAAGATGGCACAATTAAAAACAGTTATGACTTTCACCATAGAATGTGGAAAATGAGCTGCATGAATTTCCATCAATGTTAAACAAAATAAGTAGATCATTCAGGTGAAGAAATATTTCTTCCATAAATATGATTACTGATTAATGAGGGACCAAATTTTACTGGGATATTGTACATACTATTTTTGTCATGCCCGGCTTGAGTACTGTGTAACCACTTTTTGGAAGAGGCATACTTCTTTTTGTCAAAAAACTTAATTGCAACAGGATTATCATTATTTTCCATTGAGCTAAGCCTGAGAGTAAGACTAAAATCTATAATTTTTTTGTGGGTAAAAACTCATAGATTTCATGGTTTCTCATGGAAGTGATCCATCAAAAGATTCTAAGACTACATGGATAGAGCCATCTCCTTCCTCTGTCTTGGAATTTGTACAGGATACTCAAATTTTCTTCATCACATGGTCTCAGAAGGGGATGTGGAAGGTGTTAGGTGATTTTATTTACTCTCCAAAATTTCTGTTGTTTGCATGAATTTTTGTTCAAATAGATTTCTCAGTTATATGGCTATAGTTTTATCTTTGACAAGCAATGATTTTCATTTACGCTATGAAAATATCTGCATAGCTTCATCTGGAAAGACTGGAAGCTCAGTAGGCTGCCTAAAAATGCTACACACCCTTCTATAGAGTGTACTTGGGCTGATCCAATCTACTCCTCTAGGCTAGCAAACACTCGAGCTCCAATCTGTCAGGCTAGCAACAACTCTTATACATCTGAGTGTTACACTTCGACACCGTCCTTCATCCAACCTTCAACTACTCTTCATCATTCAAGATAGCTTGTCTAGGACTACTTTGGGTAGCCAATCTCGTTGCCCTCAAACAAATCTATGACACCCAACCATCCACTTCGGAATATACCACCACTTGAAGTGCTCTCGACACCCTTGTCCACTTCACTGCTTGTCTTCCATAGTCAACAACCAAAATAATCCGATCCGGTCACTTCTTGACCCAATAAACCTCCAGAAAAACTACTATTACAATACTGTAGTACTGCTGTCCTAGTTAGGGCAGTTTGCAGGCTGCACTAACCACTAACCAGCCATTGGACAACTTGCTCCTAGTTGCGGCCTAAGCAAGACGAGGTGCCCTATGTATGGGATGTTGTTGTGGGCATGTGGCAGCCTTTAAAGACTCCACGCTAGCCTATTTAGAGTGGCTAGGCCTATGGCCTACCACAGTCTACTATGGCTCCCTTACAACATACCCAATCCACCTTCCTTCTCCACGTGTAGCCCTCAAAACAGTGCGCAAATAGCTCCTCTTCTAGTGGCCTCTGTTCCAACAAGTCTGAGCTTGGGACATACCTTAAATGAGGCCTAAAATAGACCTAGAAGAGGCATGATGTACCTACAGCAACTTGGTCTCTCCTCTACATACATAAGCCTCCTCCACACTGTCGCAATATGCTCTTTACAAGGCCTCTTCCAACTACAGCTAAACCCAAACAAATTCAGAGATGTACTTGCCCAATTAAGATGCTCAAACAATACTAACTCATCCTCCATTTATAGAGAAGTCATCCTCCATGAAATCATGATGAAGAGACACCTCCAAATTCTTTCAAGTTGGCCTACTTGAAAAATTAATAATTATGTCATCTTCAAAAATTCATATCTCCCAAACGACAACTCAGAATCAGACGATTCTTGATGCGTTAGAATCATATTGCTGAACAATATCATCCTCATCCATCACATGTTGTGTCTTCTTCTTGGTTTTTCCCCAAAAATATATGGGTGCCAAAACCCCACACTTGGGTTCCAAGCCCACAAACTGCCCTTGTGGCACTTTTTCTTCCAAACCCCGAACCCCTGGGCTTGGAGTACCTCCAAAGCTACACAATTCAACACTCCCTCTTAGCAAGGGAGGTACCTCTAGGCCAAGGAAGTACTTCGTCTTCATCATCACTACTCGCAACACTTTCCCAACTCCCATTGCTCATAATTGCAGCAATCTCTATAGCATGCACTATGATTTTCTCGAAAGTGTCATTGTTACCGGAAGCCTCCTGCTTCTTCCTCTACTCTTGAATCGCTTTCCAATCTATCCACGATTCCTTATTGCTGGATGTGGAAGCACCCTTGCTCCCTGCTGACCAAGTACTCTTCTTGGGTTGGAGAGTCTCCTCTGAATCTGAAAACTCCCTCTAGAACTCGACTCCCTCTAAGCCTCTATAACTTGGACCATCTTGGAAAAGTGTACCTTCTTCTCGGGAACCTGTACCTTCTCCTCTGAAACCTGCACCTGCTGTTGCTTTTCTAGAACTTGTACCTATCCCTGCTTCTTCCCATGATCCTCAGGCTTGCCCGTCAACCTATAGAGGCCATGGTCCCTGACTCCAAGCACAATCCCATTAGAATTAGAGTCTCTAGGCTCGATTCTTGCCTTCCCATCCTGGAACAAGTCCTCAAACCACTTCCTCTCCATCATTGATACAAATATCACACTATATCTGAGTCCTCGTACAAACAATACATCCTGGACCCACATCATATGTCCCCTCTCCATTCTGAATGGCACCACCCCCAATCCTCGGATCTCCAACTGACTCTTTTTTCCCAACACCATGTGCAACTTCGAGTCCCATTCAACAAGAGTCTCAAATAAATCCCATGATCCAGTCATATGCTTCGTCGCACCACTATACACGTACCATCCATCCTCTCAGATAGTACCCTGCGAGAAATGAGAAATCATAGCAATGTCTTCTTCTTCTTCTTCTTCCAATATTCTAGTGAGCTCATCATTCTCTGATTTATTGGCAAGAAGAGTAGCCTTCTTCCCTTTCTTCTTTTCTCTCTCCTTTTCTTTCTTCAGAAAATTCGAAGAAAAATAACCCATTTCACCACAGTGAAAACACTTGAGTTTACTCAAGTCCTTCTTTCGCTTACCCTTCATTCTGTTTTCAAGTTCCATGTCCTCATATTCCTTCTTGGAAGAATGAATATCCTCATCTTGTAATTCTTCCTGAATGGAGTCGTCCCAGAATCCATTCTAGTCTAGCAACTTCTCTTGGGCAACGATTCCTTTGATGAAATGTTTCCATTTCGAGGTGAACCCTTTCAAGGCAATCCTCACCATCTCTTCATCTGAAACTTTGACCCCAACAAAAACAAGCTCATCTCGAACCTAAGGCAACCTCATCAGATACAAATTCGTTCCTTCACCCTGTATCATCTTGGTGGACTTAAACTTATCCTCCACTACCAGCACCCAGTTCTCTTTCTTGTTCTGGAAGAAATTCTGAAGAGTCATCCACATGTCATGTGCATTGTTCTTCATGGACACATGCGGTATGAAGAAATCCTTCACATTGTCAAGGATGATCAACCTTGCCTTCGTATCCAAATCTTCCTATACATCCAACTCCTTAAGGTTTGTTGGTTTCTCGATTTCCTTCTCAAAAAAATCCCAAATCCTGTTGACCTGCAAGACCAACTTGATCATTTCCTTCCAAGGATTATAGTTGGACAACCCTTCCAACCCATCCTCATACTGGATAATTTCCCGCAACTTCAAAATTGCAGTGACTTCTTTAACTTACAATGCAACCAACTCCCTCTCATGCTGTACTTCACTACACAAACTCTGATTTACTAGCTTCCAAAGTAGTTTAGATACGCTCTGATACCATGTTGAATTTCTGTGACCTTGGATCTAGGTTAGAGTCTTAAATCACATACGCTACCAAACCAAGAATCTCAACCATAAACTACTTTTCCAAATGGAAAATATAAAGCAGTAAATCACATATGCACAATAGACATAGTTTTAAACAAAATTGTATAATAATGTACAATCCCCAATCTTCATTATATTAAATCAAATCTGAATCATACAAAAGTCTATGGTAAACAAGATACACTGACAAACAAAATGTCGTATCTCATCCTGCCGGTCCTTCTCTTCTATTCTACGCATTAGCAGTGCCTTAGGCCATCAAGGCATCTACACATCGAGGCTCCAGGAGGGCTACCCCCTACCACTGCTACACATCCTTCTGTAGAGTGAACTTGGCCTGATCCAATTTGCTCCTCTAGGCTGGCCAACACCTGAGCTCCAATCTGCTAGGCTAGCAACAACTCTTACACATCAGATTGTTGCACTTCGTCCCTGTCCTTCACCCAACCTTCAAATTCTCTTTGTCCTTCAAGATAGCTTGTCTAGGGCTGCTTTGGGTAGCCAATCTTTCTACCATCCAACAGCTCTATCACACCCAACCATCCACTGCGGATTCTGCCACCACTTGAAGTGATCTCGACACCCTTGTCCACTTCACTACTTGGCTTCCACAGTCAACAACCAAATTGATATGATCCAGTCACTTCTTGACCCAATACACCTCCAAAAACACTGTTGTTACAATATTGTAGTACTGTTGTCTTGGTTAGGGAACTTTGCAGGTTGCAACAACCACTAACCAACCACTAGAAAACCTCCTTCTAGCTGCGACCTAGGCAAGACAAGGTGCCCTATGTATGGGTTTTTTTTGTGGGCATGTGGCGGCCTTTAAATACTCCACGCTGGCATATTTGGAGTGGTTAGGCTTGCGGCCTACCACAATCAACTGCGGCTCCCTTACATCATACCCAATCCGCCTTCCTTCTCCACGTGCAACCCCCAAAATAGGCCGCAAACAACTCCTCTTCCTGCGGCCTTTGTTCCAGCAAGTCCGAGCTTGGGACAGACCTTAAATGAGGCCTAAAACAAACCTAGAAGAGGCATGCTATACCTACAACAACTCGACCTCTCCTCTATGCAAATAAACCTCCTCCATGCTGTCCTAATTTGCTCCTTACAAGGCCTCTTCCAACTGTGGCTAAACCCAAAAAAATTCAGAGATGTACTTGCCCAATTCGGATGCTCAAAAAATACTAACTCATCCTCCTTTTATAGACAAGTTATCCTCCACGAAATCATGATGAAGAGACATCTCCAAATTCCTTCAAGTCGGCCTACTTGATGAATTAATAACTATGTAATCTTCAAAAATTCATATCTCCCAAATGACAACTCGGATTCAGAAAATTTTCGATGCGTTAGAATCGTATCACCGAGCACTATCATCCTCATCCATCATATGCCATGTCCTCTTCTTGGTTGTGTCCCAACACGGATTGGGTGCCAAAATCCTACACTTCGGTTCCAAGCCCACAAGCTTCCCTTGTGGCACTTTTTCCTCCAAACCCCGAACCCTTGGGCTTGAAGTACCTCCCAAGCTACACAATTCAACACTAACCACCCGATGCCTCCGGCACTACAGATACTATGGCTCTGACGACTGCAAGGTCATCTTGTTAACCACGAAAGAGGTGCTAAGTCCTTCAAGCTAAATTTAGAAAGGAGGTCCTATTGTTTCTGTCAACCAAGCTTATGCTTGGAAGTAAGTTATTATATGCAAGACTAGCTTAGAATGCTATGAAAGGTGAATGAGTGTGTATTTAGGTGAGATTACTCAAATGTACTTGGTTAGGATTTTCTTTAAGATATCCAGTACTTTACAATGCTTATAAAGGGTTAGGATTTTTCCCTCAACCCACTTTTCATAACTTCCATAACCATTAGGTAGGGACATGCAACTTCGATGATGTTTTTATTGTTTAGTAAAAGATTGTTAATAATTAAATTTATTGAAATTTGTAGAATTTTCAATCTATAAAGTTTCAAGATATAATTTTTAAAAGTCTAACTCTTTAAAGGGTGCTAGCTCAATGGAAGAGCACCTGCTTTACAAGCAGGAGGTTGGTGGTTCGATTCGATCGTGCCCTGGTATTCATATGGAATGGCGACGATTAGTTTTTGGTGACGGAGGCTCTTATGACCATCACCAATGAGCTTACGATGACATTTTTCGACCCTCAACAAAATATGAAATGGTGACAGTCAATGAACGCCACCATATATACACATCAATAGTGACGACCATGAAGGTTCCATCACCATAAATCGTTTTTGTTGATATGAAATGGTGAGGGTCATTGTTTGTCATTATAGTGATTATTCGTGATGGACCTTGATGTCACCAATGAGTTTATGGTGACGGTCAATGAACGTCGCCATATATATGCACCAATAGTGACGGCCATGAAAGGTCCATCACAAAAAATCATTTTTGTTCATCTAAAATGGTGACGGTCACTATCCGTCATTATAATCAATATTCGTGACGGACCTTGAATGTCACCACAACACATACTTTCGATGACGCCACCTTTGGTGATGTTCAGTTTTTTTGTGACGGAGGCTATTGTTTGTCACCATTGCTTATATGAAATGGTGACGGTCACTATTCGTCACTATAAATAATTATTGGTGATGGACCTCGAATGTCACCACAACACCTATATTTTCAGCGATGCCACCTTTGGTGACGTTCAATTTCTGGTGACAAAGACTCTTTTGACCCTCACCAATGAGCTTATGGTGACCATTTTCGCCCCTCACCAATGTCCTTTTTTCTTGTAGTGGGCGTAGGACTTTAGAAAATGGAAAATTGAAGGGTAAAAGAGGGTAAATGGAATGAATGAGGGAATAAATGAAGTTTTCTCACCATTACACCTTCTCAGCAACACTTTCTTCTTTCCATTGAATTGAAAGGGAAAATTAATTCCTTTGATGTCCTTGATAGTCAGGATTTGTCTCCCCTTTCTGGAAATAAATGACAGCCATGGAATATTATATTCAATCTACAAGATCCGAAAATAATAATCAGTCACCTTGTGATACTATATATTATAGGGTACTAACACTAGCAGTGGAACAAATAGAATTACTCTCCTAGTCACATAAAGATGGAGAGGCTGGCTGCATGCCTAGAATTTGATTAATTTATTCTTCAGCTAAAGGAGGAGGCGGTCTATGTTTTCTTTGGATTGAAAAACACTTGTTTTCTTTCTCTTGTGAGATTTCTCCTGATATTGAGTGTGTTCTTTATATTTATACAAAAGAGAAGATATATTATCGTTTGTCTCTAGAGATAGGTCATGTGAACCTACTTTCATTTCTTGATTTATCTCATATTCAACTAGCTCCATTTGATTATCATGAAAGTTAACTTGAGAATGAAATCCATAAATTTCTTCTAAGATATCCTCATCGTCATATCTCTTAGATTTTCATCAATACTTTCAATGTATTATGTGAAGTCCTCAAACTGATGACAACAAATTTCCACTAATGACAAAGATGGGTAATATTCTTTATAATTCTCATAAAACACTTTGTGGAAATCCTTTAAAGAAAAAAACTTACCAGGGTTTAAACCTTCATACCATTCCCTCGCTTTTTCTTCTAACGTTGCCATGAACATCTTCATATGGAATTCCTCATTCCATTAAAATTTCAAATTCCATGAATGTATGTGAAATTTAATGAGATGTAACAAAGCATCGTCCACATTCTCATATTGAAAAATAGGAAGATTTCTTTGCCAATTTACCTAAGATTTTTTTTGTGAAGCCTGGAATGTAATCTCTATTAATTGGAGCATATCTCCTTGCAACTGATCCCATTTTCAGCTTGTGGAGTCACCAGTGAATCTTTATTTCTGGATTTTGCTACCAATGGATTTGCGAGGTGAATGGAACAACCTTCTGGTGTTTGACTTCTATTCACCATCAAAATCTAAAAATGAACTTGATAATTATTACTGAGGAAGATAAACTCATCCCCAGTATGGTCACCAATATGTTATCACTCCATAATTCCGAGGCTGAAGACAAAATCTTGGAGGCAACATCAAAACCGCTTCGAGCCTAGGATCTAGCCCTCCTAGACCCAGATAGGGATCTCTTTATCAGATATAGTTTCGCTGATGGCAAATTTTAGGCTAGTTAATAGAAGCAGAGTTGGGTTTTGAATTTGGTTCGGTGGAAAAGGAAAAGGAAAAGGGCAATTGGGCAATGGATTCAAAGGGCTCAGGTGACCAATTTTTAGAAGTAATCAAGCATGAGTGAAACATGGCAAGCTAGGAGTACTACTTTGGATCTCTGAGAATAAAATGGAGTGGGAAGATACACGAAAATTGGAACTCATTATAAATTGAGGAGCAGTTAAGAATTCCTCAACTAAAGTGGAGTGTAACAGTTAAAAAAAAAACGAAGGAGAAATTAGGAATTCCTTTGTTTGGCATGAGTGGAAAACATAAAGCATTGTAAAATTAGCTAGAATAGGGTGGTCTAGAAGAAAATCCTATTCATCATTTTTTGTTCTACTAATTAGAATTCAGAAATACTAAGACAAGAAAACAATGGATAGCACATTAAACAAGAGAAACTTCACCATTTGGTACACTACTTGAATCCTGGATGGTTCGCTTGTATTAATTTGCAAGAAGTCGCCACATTAAATAATCGGAATCAGTCCCTCATTGCAGCTTTCCTCCCCTTTACTTTGACTGAATGAAGCATATATGATAAATCTACAAAATGATTACAATCAATGTTGTAACTAACAGTTACTTTCTTACTAACTCCCTAACAAAGAGGGACATAGTATTATTTGACATGCGAAAATAAAACTGTTGGAGTTATAAGGACTGCTGGACATCTGGCATTTCTTTGATTCCTTGGAAATCAGGTTTGTCATATGTTGGCCAGTATAAATCCCATCAAGCCTTAACACTTGGGCTATCTGACATTCCCTTGAGCGCTACAGTCTAGAGCTGGGTATTCATATGATTTCATACCTTGAAACACTCAACTTGATCGAATCTCCCATCTCCTTTCTAAAAATAGAAAAAAATTTCACAAAACTAATGACACTTGTATAAAGTTCATGTATATGTTGGTGCAAAGAGAAAAATGAAAGAAATATAATCATGTGATACATTTCAACTCTAATCCTTTGTAGCCACAACCAGTAAAATTTAATTTAGCCATACATGGCTTTCCTTTTCCCATTTCAGTGATAGTCATTAATTCTTCAACATATGCTGTAGGCTGCTAGTAAAAATATTAAATTCCTTCTTACCAAATGTAAGCCGACCATATGACTGTTGAATGTCCATAGTATTGGAAAAAATTTGCAACTTATATCTGATTTCATAAGGATCCATTGTTGTTGGAGGAAAAGTACCAAGATTCCTAACACTTAAATTGGATTTACACTCATAGAACGTCGTATTTCCACTTTGTGCCATATTATATTATATACATCCTACAAAACTTGCAGTGGAAATCTTGTGTCCTGCTGTGCAAGGATTATGCTGCCCTCACATTCACCCATAGAAGCAGAAAGAATCAGAAAGGAATAATTTCTTAGTTGAATCTCTGTTAAAGAATGTAATCTCAACCACCTGCTAGGTGTCAAATCTGTCAGTCCAAGTGTCCCAATTTAGTTTGAGTGAGTCCAGTTTAGTCGAGTTTATCTCCAGTTATTTATTGCTGATGTTCCCAATGTAATTCTATTTAATCTATTCGTAATATTGTGAAGACCGAACTCTATGCTCCATTTTTCTTTGTCGTTTCTCAATTCTTTTCATTGTATCGGAGCTAGCTTGCATAAGCCTCCCTGGAGAGCAGCAACAGAGCCATGAAGGAGAAAAAGAGAGGAGAAGTTGGTTGGCGCGACTATGAAGCTAATACTCACGCCAGTGTGTTGAAACAAGGGATTGGCGCAAGAATACAAGCCATACTCGTGCCAGGTTTTTGCCTTGCATCGTTTTGTTTTTGGTCGCGGCTGTTTGATTCGGGACTACACCAGTCAGTCTTCCAAAAAATAACAACCAGTTTCAAACTTCCGCGGAAAACACAGGGCCAAAGTTAGTTTGCTGCACGGATCAAGATTCTATCAACTACGTTACAGAATTTCTGTTCGATCAAAAATATTAGCTGCAAGGAAATCCATGAAAACACGGTGGAGTAATTCGCTTAAGGTAATTTTTTAATGCTGCTGCATCAAAACCATTCAAAATATTTTTAAAAGGAGGACAATTTTATTTTTTTAAAGGAGTGAAAAGTAAAAAATTTGAGCTACATGCCCAAAACGAAAAAAGAAAAAGCTCATTAACGTGATTTTGAAAAGGACAAAGAATTTTTAAATTTTTTTTTTTGGAAAGCGTTTTATAAATGGAAGAAAGCCCTTTGATATGAAGAATTTTTTTTAAAGTTTAAGAAAAAAAAAAAAAAAAAAAAAACTTCAAAATTTGAAAAGTTGCTTTATGGACAAAGAGGCTCGGATATTAAAAGCTTTATTTTAAGGTTTTTAAAACGGGAAGGAGCCCATTTAAAAAAATGGATTTTTAATTCTTTTGCCATAAATTTTCTTAAAAAAAGAGCATATGTGAAAGGATTTTATGGCATCTGAAGAAATTTTTTTTGGAGTTAAAAAAAAAAAAAAAACTTAAAGTTGTGATGTGAGAAAGTGAAAGCGAAAGATTAAATGGAGATTTTTTTTCGATGCAAATTTAAAAAAAGAGCATTGTCAGAGCCTTGTAAAAGTGGATCTGTAGAAAGATATTTTTTGAGGAAGAAATTTTTTAGAAACAAGGCATTTGCTGCATATGTAGACTCATTTGTTTGTGGAAGCCAAGCAACGAAATCATGGGAAAAGCCAAGAGGCTAAAGCAAAAACAGAAGATGTTCGAGATCTTTCTAGATCTAGAAATCAAGAGGCAAAAAGATGCCTATGCATTAAGATGCATAAAAGAATCAGTCGATGAAAGTATACTGTTGTGTAACCAGCTCCAAAAAGAGAAGAAAAGAGATATAAACGCCTTAGAAATGAGCCACTTCGAGGGGGCAACCTCCAATACATTACATAAATGAACAATTCTTGGATGATACAAATGAACAAAACCTCCTTCTATATATAGGAGTCCATGGGGGCACAATATAATCCTAGTGGGGCCACAATGTAATCCTAGCCGACCTAACAATAATAATTTAAGGGCACAATAATAACAATATGGGGGTTACAGGGGTACAATAATAACAATAAGTGGGTTACACTAACAACAATAAGGGACTATACTAGTAATATAGGGACCTAACATGCCCCTCTCCTTCAAAAAAGTGTTGTCCTCAACGCTTGAGTAGCTCTGGGTGCTTCTGTACAAAATTCTCATCCTCCCATGTAGAATCTTCAGTGGGTAAGTTCTTCCACTTGATGAGATACTCTGAAATTGATCGATTCCGTAGCTGTCGAGTTCTTGTTTCCATGATCGCTTCAGGTTCCAATATGATTTTTCCTTCCTCATCAAGTTCTGGCAATATTGTTTGAACTAGAATATTTTCACCTATAACCTTCTTTAACCATGAAACATGGAAAACTGGATGTACTCGCGAAGAAGCAGGAAGCTCCAATTTGTATGCCATAGTACCAATCTTTTGCAACACCTTGTAAGGACCGTAGTACTTTGGCGATAATTTATTATCCTTCTTTGCTTGCTTGAGGGACATTTGTTTGTATGGTTGTAGCCGTAAAAATACCCAATCTCCTACATCAAAACTTCTCTCGCTGCGATGTTGATCTGCCTGTTGTTTCATACGATTTTGTGCCAAATTCAGGTTATCCTTTAAGAGTTGGAGAACTTCTTGCTGATGCTCGATGTGATCTTCCACTGCTTGAACCTTCGAATTTTCCCTAAAAGATGATGTGATGGATGGTGGATGATATCCATAAAGTGCCATAAATGGGGTCATTTTTGCTGCAGTATGGAAGGAAGTGTTATACCACCATTCAGCGAGAGGTAACCACTTGACCCATTGTGTTTGTTTATCAGATACAAACAACGAAGATATCCTTCCAAACATTTATTTACTATCTCAGTTTGACCATCAGATTGAGGATGATAAGATGAGCTATGAGCTAATTGAGTACCCAAACAAGAAAATAACTCCGTCCAAAAATTTCCAGTAAAAATGGGATCTCTGTCGCTCACAATAACCCTTGGGATTCCATGTAGCTTTTGAATTTTATCCATAAATGTAGTAGCAACTGTACTTGCTTTAAATGGATGAGATAATGCACAAAAGTGTGCATACTTGGTAAGTCTATCAACTACCACCATGATGACACTCTTTCCTTCGGACTTAGGTAAACCTGTGATAAAATCCATTGAAATTTCCTCCCAACGTTGACTTGGAATGGATAAAGGTTGTAGAAGTCCTGGGGTCTTAATTGTTTCCACTTTATTCTGCTGGCAAACCAAACATTCCGCCACTAACTTTTGAATATCAGATTTAAGGCCATCCCAAAAAAATTCTTTCGTCACCCTGTGATAAGTTTTTAAAAATCCTGAGTGTCCTCCTAAAGGAGAAGTGTGCAATTCCAGAAGAATCTTTTGTTTTAGTTGGGAATTCTTATAAAGATATAAGCGATCTTTGTACCATAAGGAATAATTTTTCTAACTAAATTTATCAGATGTACTAGGATCTTGCTGCAACTTTTGAATGAGTATCCATACATATGTTTCCTTCTTCCATTCATCTCTTGCTTCGGTTATCCAATCTGGTTGGATAATAGAAATGTCACAAAGCAATGCTTCCACCTCTTCATTCTTTCTTGAGAGTGCATCTGCAACAACATTAAGCTTTCCTTTTTGTAGATTATTTCAAAGTCATAACCCAACATCTTTGTGACCCATTTTTGCTACTCTTCTGAAGATAGTCTTTGTTCCAAAAAGTGTTTAAGACTATCATGATCAGTTTTTACCTTGAAGTGTCTTCCCATTAGGTAAGTTCGCCATTTCTTTAGTGCATGCAGTATTGCTAACATTTCCTTCTCATAAATAGGTTTTTGTAAACACTTTCCTTTGATTGGACGACTTTCAAAAGCAATGGGTCTTCCTTCCTGCATTAAAACTGCACCAATTCCATTTCCTGAGGCATCACATTCCACAATAAAGGTTTTTGTGAAGTCTGGTGTAGCTAAGACCGCTGCTAGGCACATTGCCTCTTTAAGACGTTCAAAGGCCTTAGTTGCTTCAGGAGTCCATGAAAATGCATCTTTCTTCAATAATGTTGTTATAGGTGCTTCTATTCTCCCATAATTCTTAACAAACTTGCGATAATACCCTGTTAACCCGAGAAATCCTCACAACTTCTTTATGGTTGTGGGGACTTTCCATTCCTTAATGGCTTTAATTTTGTTAGGGTCTACTTTAACACCCCCGTGAGATACAATATGACCCAGATATTCCACCTCTTGTACTCCAAAGAAATATTTGGATTTTTTTGCATATAATTGTTTCTCCTGCAATAGTTTGAGCACCCTGTCAACATGTTCAACATGATCCTTCCAAGACCTGCTGTAGATTAGTATATCATCAAAAAATACTAGCACAAATTTTCTAAGGAAGGGTTTGAAATGGAATTCATCAACCCTTGAAATGTAGAAGGTGCATTGGTAAGGCCAAAAGGCATGACCAAAAATTCATAATGACCCTCATGAGTTCGAAATGCCGTTTTTGGAATATCTTTAGTCTTCATTCTAATTTGATGATATCCTGAACGAAGATCCAACTTGGTAAAATAAATTGCTCCATGTAATTCATCCAATAATTCATCAATCACAGGAATGTGAAATTTGTCTTTAATGGTGAGCTTATTGAGCTCCCTATAATCCGGACACATTCGCCATGATCCATCCTTCTTGTGTACAAATACTACAGGAGCAGAGAAAGAACTTTGACTAGGTTGAATTATACCCGCCTCTAACATTTCTGCAATCATACGTTCAATTTCGCTCTTTTGGAAGTAAGGATATCTATAAGGCCTGATGTTTGGAGGAACACTTCCCGGAATCAAATGAATAGCATGATCATGATCACGAATAGGTGGGATTCCTTTGGGAGTTTCAAACACCTTGGAATGATTGTCCAATACTTGTTGGAGATCTGCAGGAATAGATGATTTTGATGTTGGAACTTCTAGTGAGCATAATTGTGCAATTACGCCTCGTTGTTCTTTATTTAGAAGCTTTGTCATGACATTGGAGCTTATTATCCTTCCTGGCTTCCCTGCAATACCTCGTAATTCAACTTCCTTTCCTTCTGAAAAAAATTTCAAGAAAAGTTCTTGAAAATTAAAAGCTACCGTCCCCAAAGATTGTAACCATTGTACTCCTAGTACAACATCAGCACCTCCCATAGGAATGGCAGGCATTGGACTAGTCAATACATATTCCCCCATGGTTAGCTTGATATTATGGCATTTTCCAGAGCAATTTATAGTTCCTCCATTTGCAACCATCACTTGACATTCTGGTGCCGGGTATAGGAAACAATTTAATTCCTTGGCTACCTTATAATGAATAAAATTATGGGTGCTACCTGAATCAATCAACACTATTACCCTTTTCTTCTTTATATGTCCTTCTATCTTGAGAGTTTGAGGAGTGGTAATTCCTGCCAGTGCATTACACGATATGGTCGGATTCATTTCTTCTTCTTCTAGGGGTGGTTCCTCGTGTATATCCTCTTCTTGTTCATTTTCTTCTTCTTCTTCACAATCTATGTAAAATAATTTCTTCTCAGCACACTTATGACCTTTAGTGTATTTGCTATCACAACTGTAGCAAAGCCCTTTTGCTCTTTTTTCTTCCAATTGTTGTGGTGTCAACCTTGTAGGTTGCGGAAATCTAGGCGTAGAAACACTTCCTTCTTTATAGAATTGAGTGGTAGGCTTCCTTGTCGCCATAATTTTACATTCAACTTTTCTTGCCAACCTGAATGCCTTCTCTAATGAATCAAGTTCCAACACACGAACTTCATGTTGGATGTTATCCTTTAGAGTACCTATGAATAGATCAATCCTGTGTTCCTCTGGAATATCAGTTACCCTTATATTCAATTTTTGGAAGTCCTCAATGTGCTGCCCCACTAAACCCTTTTGTTTGAGATCTATCAATTGGCTAAAGAAGGTGTTGCTCTTTGTATCCTCATAATGTGCTATCATTTCCTCCGTAAAAATTGACCAAGTGACAATTTTTTTACGGGAGCAAAGCCATCGATACCATACAAATGTATTTTGTTCTACATGTAAAGTTGCAATGCGTACCTTTTGTGTGTTTTGCACGTTATGGAGATCAAAATATTGCTCCATCTGTAGTATCCATGTTACAGGATCCTTTCCATCAAACTTCCTCATATCCATTTTTGGAATATGGTGGTTCTTCCCGCCAATATTCGAGTTTATGAAATCACGATTAACATTTATTTTGTTCTCATCATGAGGTTCTTCTACTATATTTCCTCCATTAGGAATCATTTCTTGTTTTAAGCTTGTCATCAAGCCTTCCATGTATAATTTTAGATCATTCTTCATGTTTTCCATGTTGTCTTTCATGTCATCCATCTTAGCTTCCATGCCCACTTCCATGCAATCCATCTTAGCTTCCATGCCATCCATCTTAGCTTCCACGCCATCCATCTTAGCTTCCATGCCTTTCTTCAAACCGTCCATCTTCACTTCCATGCCTTTCTTCAAAACTTCCATTTCATTTTTTGTTGCTCTTTGCGAGACTGAAAACTGTTGCACTTGCTCTTGTAATTTTGATAGATCATGTTGCAATTCTTCATCTTCATGAGTCATAGTAGAGCCTTATGAATGCTTAATGGGTTTTGAATTCTTTTTAGGGGCCATTTTATAATCCAAGATTGATATCTATTCTACAAGATGCCCTTGGAATCAATTCAACTTGATTCTTCAAACAAGACATATGCAATTCGGAAAAAAATACACACCTTTTACTTGGTTTGAGGAGCTCGATATTGAAATTGAATTATCTCTGTAATTGAAAATCTTCGATATCTAAAATTCAGCCCTGTAGTAGCCCTCTGAAGCTTATTTCAAATTCCACAGGTATGACCTGATTTGGATTCTCCAAAACAAAGTTGTGTCCAATCTCCCACAATGACCTAATTCTGGACTGGTTCAGTAGAGCGAACTTGTATGACTTTCCACGTGTCATTTTTTTGCCCTTTGTCTCTGAAATTGATAGCCACGAATCTACAATCTGTGTGATTACGACCACTTTTTACGGCACTCCAATCCGATCCCCAGAGAGAGAGTTATTGAACTTTTCCCACGATCACCTCTTTGAGATGAAATTGAGGAGCCTGAAACATCACTACCTTCCACAGATCATATCTCCCAAAATATTACGAACCAAGCTCTGAAATTTTTTGAAGAATTTCCTCAGGATTTCAGCTTTGCACCATATGCATTTCAGATTCTGAACCTTCGCAGAAAAAAATTTATAGCGCAAATGCCACGATGACCTGTTTAGGATCCTGAAACAATACCTGACTTCCACAGATCATATCTCCGCAAATATTGCGAACCAATCTCTGAGATTTTTATACAAGATTCCTAAAGATTTCAGCTTCGCACCCTAAAAATTTCCGCTTCTGAAACTTCGTAGAAAAAAAGATATAGCAAAAATGCCACGATGACCTTTTTGGAGCAGTGAAACCCTAGAATCCAAAGCCTCTGATACCAAATGTTGTGTAACCAGCTCCAAAAAGAGAAGAAAAGAGATATAAATGCCTTATAAATGAGCCACTTCGAGGGGGAAACCTCCAATACATTACATAAATGAAAAATTCTTGGATGATACAATTCACAAAACCTCCTTTCTATATATAGGAGTCCAAAGACAAAGACAGAGACAAAGACAGAGACAGAGACATAGGAAGATGCAACAAAGGAAGCACAACAGAAGAAAGATCTCATTGCAGAGCAGAAGTAAGAAATAGAGAAAGCAGCAGAGACAAAAGAAAAGAAATTTGTCTGCAAAGAGAAAGCAGAAATAGAGATAGAGGCAGAAGCAGAAGAGGAAACACAACTAAAGAAAGCTCTCATTAGAGAGCAAAAAGACCAAAACCAATGTCGTACTGAAGATATTTTTAATTCTAACATTGATTTTCAGTGTGTAGGTACATAGATTGATTATGAAGAAGAGCTAAAGTTTATTGAAACATGGCTTGCAACACCATGTCTAGTTGAGGTCTACACAGACGCTGTAGATATGAATTTTGAAGACAACATGCATGATGAAAACATGAATGATATTTTCATGCATTGGAGTTATGAAGAGATAAGATATTGTTCTAATCTTATGTTGCAGTAGATTGATGATGAAAAGCACACTACAGAGGACAATATGTGGCAGCAACCCACATACAAGTCAATTTTTGAAGAATTCTAGGACATGCTTAGACAGTCTGGAACAATATAAGACCCGCACTAGCAAATGAAGAAATAGAGTTCTCAAGGATACAACAAAGCGAAAAATCTGAAACAATTTAGAGGCTACAGAATTTGGAAGAAGAGAAGAAGAAAACCAAATCTAGTTGAAGTCAATTTTTTTTTAAATTGTAAGCCTCGCTGAGACATACACCAGCAGGTATCTAAATTAAACTTTTATGTGGTTGAAATTAAAGGGGAGTGTTAAAGAATGTAATCTCAACCACCTGCTAGGTGTCGAATCCGTCAATCCACGTGTCCTAGTTTAGTTTGAGTGAGTCCAGTTTAGTCGAGTTTATCTCCAGTTATTTATTGTTGATGTTCCAAATGTAATTCTATTTAATCTATTCGTAATATTGTGAAGAGAGAACTCTTTGCTCCAGTTTACGTTTTAGTTTTTCAATTCTTTTCAATCTCCAGTGAACTAGTAGTTGTGGAATCATTCTTTCCCATCAATCTGCAGAAAGGTATTCCCATCTCAGGACTAATATTGTCTAGATTTTTAATAATTTCAATCATGCCAGGATTGCCACCTTCAATCTTAGTCAATGTTACATCCAAATTTGAAGCA
Organism: Pinus albicaulis; assembly: GCA_034641835.2. Classification (NCBI taxonomy): domain Eukaryota; kingdom Viridiplantae; phylum Streptophyta; class Pinopsida; order Pinales; family Pinaceae; genus Pinus; species Pinus albicaulis. The sequence continues at coordinate 141,041,653 of CM076575.1, forward strand.
TGAAGAGATAAAAGGAAGCTCTACCCACTATGGCTCAAAATTATCAAATGCGGCCACCTACCTTGTTCCTTTAACTGCAGCTCTGTCTTCTTGAAATTGAATTTTGGAGATGTGGTTGAATGTATCCCTGGTGTAAGCACGAATCGGATGCATCTGCACTCTAATAAAATTCCCCATTGAACATAATTTCAAGGAAAAATAGATATAAATAAGGTTCCCATTGGTGTTTTTAAGATATACAATTCCCAGATTATCACCCCAAGGCTGAACACATCACCCTCATATGTAAACAGTTCATTGCACAAAAGTTCTGGCGCCATCCACATGGTGTTCCAGAAGCTATTGAATCCCTTATGGGGAGCTCTATCATTATCTAGGAAAGACTAAAGTCGCAAAATTTAACTGTCCAATGTTTGTTAACAATACAATTTGTGCTTTTCAAATATTGATGCACTATATCCATCTGTTGTATGCACATCATTCCCTTGCAAATATAATGAAGCATCTACAATCTTCTTCGAGAGTTGAAATTCTTTCCTTGGCCACTTATATGGATCTAGTAAGATAGAGAATCTATTTCCATATATTTGGTGACCATTGAAAAAATGAGGTGGCTTTGTATACGCACCAAGAAATAAGATCACATTTGGATGTTGCATGTGGCTCGGAAATGATACTTCATTGCAGAAGTCATCCATACTCTTCTCTGTCAAATGTCTCTCAAGCAAGACCTTAACTACAATTTATGTTCCTCTCCCTGTGCCTTGAATTTTTTTTGCAATGGAACCTTATATAGGAGATAATTTTTAGGTCGGATATATTTAACGGATCCATTCTAGCCTCTGGTATGTACAGTGGCCTATCTACATGCTCTTTCACTTAAAAAAATCTCACAGTCATGTAGGAAGGTGAAAATCTCCTCATAGCTTGGCTAAGTTTTCCCTTTCTCTATTTGGATATTACCACCGTGTGGTGCCCTCAAATATTCAACTCATGGGCCCAATGAGCCAACGCTATATCTATCACTTGGACCACGTGATCCTCGACAACGTCCCAATAATGAGAATTTTCACAAATAAGCCACTGCTCTCACGATGATGGTGGTCATGTATGAACACAACACCTCAATGAAAATTCTCGATGGGACCTTACTTGCCCTTGAACGGTCTCTTAAGAAATCCCATCACATTTTTTAGAGCAGTAGTATCGTGTTTTGACCTTGCGCTTTAGAGTTTGAGTCAAATAATTCTTTTGCCATGCCTGAGACAAGAACCTGGTTTTGTGCTTTTTCCATTTTGACAGTAGTACCCTTTTCATGTGAGACAAGCACCAATGTTGATCTATCGTCGAATTTAGGCCATGGTGAGTTTATTCCAGTGGATAGTCATGAAAAATGGTGTGTCTTTGCATTTTCTCCAAAATTGCATAAGGCCCATAATACTCTGCCTTCTACACTGCATGACTTATAGTTCGGATGAGTTTGAAAACCTTTGCACACTTGTGAAGAGCACATATCAGCAACTTCTTGCATGTTGACCCGCAAATCAGCACTGTGGAATCACAAAAACATGAAACCGGATTTCGGAGGGCCACTTTAATGATGAGAGGTATTAAGAGGGGGGGGGGGGTGCGAATTAACCTCCATTTTCCACATGGGCGACGAAAGCTGCCCATTTTAGTCTCCCCTTCATCCCCCAGACTTCGAAGCACATGGGGGTCCGAAATTGATTTGAACCATCCCTTCCCTCCTTAGATCATTACCCACAAGAAAAAATATGAAAAATATTTTAATTGAAATATTAAATTTATTTGAAATATAAAAAATTAATTTCACTTCACATGAAATTGATAAGTTTGGATCCACACAACACCAGAATAATAAAGGCATATGAGAAGTACTTATTTTGTGGCATTTTGGAGCAATGCCGGTAGAATTTTTATCACTTTCTCCTTTTAAATACGTGCCATGACAAACTTGGTTTGAGATGATTTTTGAATGTGAACCTCACTTTGTAGGATAGAACATGGTTTTCGCCCTGCAATCCAAACCAATATATATAATTCATCAACCCTGATTCCCCTATAATTATAGGGTCCTAACACCTCCTTTATGTCCACGGGGTCGTTTTGTACGTATGACTATGTTGGATTGTCCCTGTTATGGTCAACCTTTTTGGATCAATAAGTTTTACTTCATTTTGCATGGCTTTAGACTGGTGAGCCATATGACCTCCTTTTACCATAAGTTCATGTCTAGAAACCCTTGGCCTATGACCAGATGTGGGACACCTTTGCGTGAACTATTGGACATTGTCATACTTGTATATATTTTATATAGGTGTGAATGTGTTCAGTTTGTTTTGCTTGTCATTACCCCAGTATCCTCTGTGTAATTTTTGTGTCTAGTCTTTGCTATACAGATTTCAACACCCCCACTTCCTTATAGAGGCTTTATAGACAGTGCAAGCCTTTAAACTCAAAACGTTTCTTCCAATTCCTGGGTCCTCTTTTCACCCACCAATGAGCATGTGAGTTTTGGAGGTGTTTATCCTTGCCCTGTCACCAAAAACATGGTTGAGTATAGTCTTGTCATCGAGCTCTTGAATAAGGCTAGTCATCTTAGCATACGCCATCTTGTTTTTCAACTTGAATCTCAACTCTTAGTGTACTAGCTCAACCATCTATACTTTGTGACGAATCCTACTCTACTTCGTTATTTTTTAGGGTACGTCTCTTGGAACGTTCATTTTATTACATCACTTATTTAAATATTCCTTGAGATCAAAACATATTTCCTAATTAGTAAAATAATTATGTGTTAGTTTAGAAATTTTCCTGTACTTGACATTTTAAAAACCATTCACATGAACATTTAAAAATATATTGTACATACACAATAGAAACAAAACGCATAGAAACTGGTATTTTATTATTTCCAAAAATTCTAAGTACATAGTTCAAAATTAGGCAACCAATTCCTTGGCTACTTTTCCATATACAAGCAATTACATTGCAAAAACTGGAAAACCTTGTGCCACTACCCCCAATCAGTGATGCTCATGATAACATAACACCTCATTTAGGATATGGTGGAGTATACCATGACGATGATATGAGGCCACTCCTACGGTGTGACTATGCATATGTCGAGGAGACTAATCAAGCCTCCTCATAGGAACCCCCAAAGTCAATCCCTTGACATTTTGAATGAACTGTTGTAGCTCCTCATCGTCATCCTCTATCTCCTCTATCAACTCAAGGGTCAGGGCCTTTGGTACATGTCTCTGCAATGGAGAATATATGATCTAGTGTGTAGCTTCCACATATGCATGTAAAAGATCATCTCATTAGAAAATATGTAATCTGGTCAAACAACGAAAAAAAAATCAAATATTCCCAACCCCATAAAATTACAAAACAAAAAATCAAAATTTTGTACCTCTCCCATCGAAGCGTTCCCCAGGGGGAAAGGATATGGTGAGATCTCTATAGAAATCCACCCCATCATACAAATAATCATCCACTGGTAATATAGATTCCCTCATCCATTTCCAATATGTTAGTGGGAATATGCTGTCACCATGTACTCCATCATCTCGTGGAAAACTTAGACTCCATCTCACCATACGAGGTTGTCTAGGTGGTGGAGAGGATTCATAGTCCAATGTTTGGGGCCTCATCACAAGTAATCTGCCATACCTGCAAGTGTCACTCCTCTTCCTTTTGAGCGTGGTAAGTTGATCCTTCACGCTATCCACCATCCCTTCACACTATCTAAACAGGGTGGGTTCCATACATCGTAAACATAACTCCAGTTGTTTCACTATTACTGCATGGGGTGCCACTGACCTTGATACCCGAACCACTTTGTAGGTTATAGTCCAAAGGGTTAAATCTTGTATCTCCTCTATAAGGATCTTCATTTTGTTTGCCCCTTCCACCACCCTATAGTGGGTAGCTCTTATTCTTTTAACTGTCTCGCCTGATCAGCTATGAACCCATTTCAATACAACTAGAACCCCCCACCTTAATAAACAGGTGAGGGGGAGCCCTATATTTCTATGGTGAACCTCTCTGGCCCAACAATGAATTTTTAGGTGTCCACATCCCACTAGTTGATAATCTCAGACAAGAGATACTCTTGGATTTCCATGCTTCGGACCCTAAAGAACTTCAGTAATCCACAATCCCTCAAGGCATTGATGGTTGGCCCGTGAGCCATACCTTGAATCTCATTCTCAGAATGTTGCCTCTCCATCCATTCATACACCATGGTTGCCCCTACACCCACATTACAGATATCATTCAATATCATTTTACAAGAAAACACACATGGAAAAAAATATCTAAGAGAAATATTTTAAAAACCCCTATCTCTCCCCTGGGTCATGGCCTTGACACATAGAACCTGTAACCCGAGCCGCGAGATACCCATGGCAATCCCGTGACCGACTTTCTTAGACCACTTGCTGCCCATGGCAAAGCCCGATGCCAGGGAATATTTCCCTCTACCATGACATTCCATTAGTTTTCAAACTTAGTGACTCCACCTTTGCGTACGTAAATGAATTAGAGGGAATGAATTTACCACTTACTTAATTGAGATGATCACTTACTCCTCTTTGTTTCGACTTTCTCCTTATTTCTCTTTCCCTCAAACCCTTGGAATCTCACTCCTTTCTCAAAAACTTCAAAATGAGAAAATAGAGAGGTACAAGTTTATTTTATAATCCCTTTTTGGCATCTTTTTGGCATGTTCCAGAATATTCATTTTTTTAAAATCTTTGGGTCCAAGTGGGATTTTGCAATTTATGATCTATTTTGTGTCCACATTTTGTAGGAGGCCTTGGGAGTCATTTTTTATTTTATCTTGTGAGGAGACCTTTTTTATTACACTAGACATCAGGTATGATCTTTTAGTTGCATATAGGGGTAGGTCATTTTATCCGATTTTGCATTTTGATTGTCAACACTATTTATGCCTTAGGTCTGACCCCATCAAGCCACAAATATTGCCAATTTCTATGTGTATCTTGTAGCCTAGTCATAGAGCTGACTCAATCATGGATACCCTAGTTAGCACCTTCTTGTTGTCTCGGTGTCCATGTAGTCACTCTTTTTATCATTTTCAAAATTCCTCTTTTTGACTTGCCATGACTTCAAATTTGAGCCTCATGTCCTCTTATTCATCTCTTTTCTTGCCATACCCTAGGATGATTCCACACTTTATCCCTTGTGATTGCCACTTTTATTAGCCTACTTTTTTAGCTTTGATACTTGGTTTCTCTCATCCATCGTCATCATATGTTCAACCTACCATTTGCAATCACTTGGAATTTTACCATGTCTTAAAGGAACCATTGTGATGAGTGGTCCTATTATCCAACCTCATGTCCAACTTATTTCATGAGAAGTTGCACCATTACTGGAACACGTTGCTACATTTTATGCCACTTGTTCCTCCAAGAGGAGGTTTCTTTAAGCTCTTTGTAGACTCCTTAACTTAGAAAACATTGTCGAGTGAGCTTGTCTACTTCACACTCATAAAAGTACTTCAAGTGTCATCTACCAAATATAAGTTTAACCCTTTTCTAGACTAGGATAGACTAGATACAAAAAAAGGAATACACTAGTCTACTCTGGCTAGGAGGTTCTCCCTTGTAAACTTTATATCTTTTTCTGGCTTGGGGGACAACTTTACGAAAAAGGAACTTATAAAAGGAGAAGGGAGGGAATATCTATCTTCATTTTTCATATATTAGGCAACGTGAATTACATCACCCTTGAACACGACACCTATCTATCTCATTATCTTACAGTTGTATTTTAGCTTTCCTAGGAGCTGTACCATCCATATGAGTCTCTTTACTGCTCTAGCTGGTCACTCTTCCAGTCATATGGAGGGTGGATCGATGCCTCTTGCATTTTTGGGTGATATTACATGGTGCTAATTTAGTCATGTTGCCAGGTCAATCTTGTGTCATGCCATTATGTGTTCAAGGGAAGTCTCAGCCTGTGTTGGCCATCTGGAGCAGCCCATTGACCATTTTGAGTCGCCCATCCCGATACCAGTTGTACTTAATTTCTTCATGACTTCATCCATACATCACATCATCCTGGTCTATTCTCTGTCAATTGATGGGGGATACATTAATGACCTCCTTCAATTGATATTCTCCTATCGAATTTAGCTCATTATTTAGGAGCTTGATCACAAAACCCATAATACCTTGGAGCTTGCAGTCCTCAATGGCAGGCTTCCTTGCGATCGAAAGTAGGTTTAGATCATTGGATCCTCATTGGTTGACTTCATTGGTGTTTGACGTCAGCTTATTCATTCATACATATGGACTGTACTAGATAACTTGGGGTCCATATTCCTCATTGGTGGATTACAATGCATTTTTACTCGTTTATCTCATTTTCTGATAATCAATCAGTCTCTACCATTGCTCAACTTCAACTTATCTATTCGCATGTGTAGATTCGTACCATTAGGGTTAGGTCGAACACCTTGGGTTAGGGAAATCTCACTCTTATATGGCAGCCTTGATAGGCTACTAATCTGAAAATGGAACTATTTGTAATGTTGTGAAAAGTATCCATTTCCATTAAATTAAGTGTGCAAAGTGTTTATCATGTATTGAAATTTAAACAAAGTGTTTTTGGTAACTGTTTCTGAGTTTATGTGTGAGGGAATGTTAATTAAAATTACTGTTTAACATCTTAAATCAGAAATACACAGCAGAAAAACTTCACCATAACAACACAACAACATGATGAGGCATTTCACCCCTCCTAGGCTACATCTATTGGGTCCAAGGCTCCCAATGGGCATGTCCTTTCTCTATTAAGTTTCTCAAATTGGTATTGCAGTGAGAAAAATGCCTAAATCGGAAAAAAAAAACTGTGAAATTAAATTCAGAAGACATAAATAAGCTAAGAATGGCTATTATTTCACCTGAAACAGTGAAGTATAGCCCAATGCAGCTCCATTTCCCTCATGGCCCTGATGGCTCTCCCAGCTTCCCTGAAGAAAATATGGCTGAATAACACCTCTATTGGCTCTACAGCATGTCCCAATGACTCCAAAATTCTTAGAATACCCAAAATTGACCAACGTTTTGTCCAAATTAGTTCAATATTGGAGAAGTTATGACCTCCACAATTTTTTGCCCAATGTCTCTTGGAAACCCCACCAAATCTGGAAGAACTCCAGTTAAAGCCACCAAAAATGGCAGATAAACTAGAATAGGCAGAACATCACTGCTAATTTGGTGGATTCAATAAATTTAACTGTTTGTTAAGTGTGTGTTCACATGCGGGTAATCCGGAGAGGCTAATGCTGGCGGTTAAAGGGATTGGCCCCCCGCCCATGGTCACAGCCTGCAAGTCACATGGATAGGGGGCCAGCACTCATGGCTTAACACAAAATTAATGCCATTAAAATGGGATTAGCCCTTGGTCCTGGCACAAAGTCACGTGGTCTTCCGCCCTTAAGCCCTGAGGGCTAAACTCTTATCTCTGCCCGTTCAAACAAATGACTCGCCCGCTATACGTTGACTTGGCTCCGTTTAGGTCGGGTTGACCTCTGCCTGACCCATACCCATTCACTACTTCATGAGGGCTTCTATAAGATGACCCATAATGTTCAGGTCGGGTCATGCCCGACTAACCCAAACGCGTTCAGCTTGGGTCGGGTCTGCCCACCAAGCATCATTTTTTTTAAAACATGATTTTGAACTAACCTTTTAGCCAATGGCCTAGGGCCATGTGGCAGCCTCTAGGTAGGCCACGTGGCATCCTATAATAGGCCCTCAAAACCTTAATAAAAAAATGAAATTTTCCACATAAAATTTTCTGAAATGACAATTTTTTTTGTTCAAAAGTCCTGTTTTGAAGGTCATTGGGCGTTTTAAAACTTCAATATCTTTCTCATACGACATCGGATTTAAGTCCCTATTGGATGAGGCCTATCAGTTGTTCAGGTTGCAACCAATTCTGATCAATTCCAATTTTGAGCATTTTTTTCTCCTTGGACATGATCACCTGATCACACCTCCCCATTGCGAAGCTTTTGGACCCCAAAAGCCTTCAATTACCTGTTAAGAAGATGAGGGTATAGATCACTCAACTTTCCCACCTCCATCCATTTTTCCTTACTCAGTTTGCTTCCTTTAAGACCAACCCAAACATAATCAACATTTTCCTTCCTCGAAGTGCATGTCCTTCTGTCAAGTATAGCATCCTCTTTTAGCTCATCCAAAAATTCGTGTGAGAAATCCTCTATGGATTGCAGCTTAATGTCACTTTCACAATCAGAAATTAAAGAAGGTTCATACAAATGTAAATTTTCCATGTTCACAACAGAATACATTTGTATATATGAAGGCAAATCTAGTTGAAAAGCATTATTTCCAACTTGTTTAAGGATCTTGAATGGACCATAACAAATAAGCTTCAGTTTTTTTCCTTCTCCTTGCATTCTTTCCTTACTAATATGCAGCCATACCGCATCTCCTTCTTGAAACTTATGATCAAATCTATGTTTGTCATGCCTCTCCTTGTACTTGCCTTGAATTTTTTCAAGCTGTTCTTGAACCTGCTGATGTATGAGCTGAATTATTTCAATGAACATGTGAGCTTTGTCAATGTCACTATGCCCATCAATGGAAAAATATTTCTCAATAACGAAATCTAAAGGTGACTTAGGCAAATACCCAAAGCAAGCTTCAAAAGGTGAAGTATTTGTAGAAGAGTGCTTGGCTCAGTTGTAAGCATGCTGAATATAATGCAAGTGCTCATCCCAAAGCTTGGGATGCTTGCTGCAATAACCTCTCAAAATATGTACAATGGTTATGTTCACTACCTCTGTTTGGAAATCTGTTTACGGATGGAAAGCAATACTCTTCTTCAACTTGGTGTCCATCATCTTCCATCGATTGGACCAAAAATTCCTAACAAATCTAGAATCCATGTCACTAAAAATAGAAGTAGGAAAGCCATAATGAACCCATACATGTTGAAAATATAAATCAACAATTTTTTCAGCAATTATATATTTTTTACATGGCATAAGAATACACATCTTTCTGAATCTATCAACTACTACATAAATATAATCATGTTTCTTCCTAGATAATGGTAGACCTCCAACAAAATCCATAGAAACACTTTCCCATGGTCTAGAAGGTATTGACAATGGCATATATAAACCAAGCTTACTATTGCTAGGCATGCTTGTAAAACATAATGAACGACCTCTAATGAAACGTGAAACACTATCTACCATGCGAGGCCAATAACAATACCTCTGTAAATGTGCCACTGTTTTGCTTCTCCCAAAATGTCTAGCAATAAGAGAAGAATGAGCTTCTCTCATGATGCTTATTCTCTCCCCCTGTGGTATAGATACCTTTCCCATAGGAAACAACAAATTATTTTGAAAATGATAATCATTCTCCTCAACATGATTCCCTTCACTAAAGTTAGCATACACACCCTTAAAATCAACATTTGATGCATATTGTTCTATGTAGCTCTCATGTACAATAGAATCATTCTTAAGTAAAGTAGTAGCACTAATAATAGGCCTTGAAAGCATATGATCAAATTTGTTGAAAATACCTTTCTTGTACCTTATTACCAAGTGAAATTTTTGTAGGAAACCCATCCATCTGAAATGTCGTGACTATTGTAATTTACTTTGCGACTGCAAGTACTGTAAAGGTCAATGGTTGGTATGAACAACTATTTATTTTCCCATCAAATAGTGTTTCCAATTTTGGACGCTTTGTACCAACTCATACAACTCCTTATCATATGTAGGATAATTCACAACAGCACCATTAAATGTCTCAGAATGAAATGCGAGAGGCTTACCATGCTGTAGGAGAACTGCACCAATGGCATAATCACTAGCATCAGTGTGAATCTTGAATGGTTGTCTCAAGTCCGGTAATGCAAGGACTGGAGCTAAACTTATCTTCTCTTTCAAAGACTCGAAATATTTCTGTTTCTTGCCTCCCCATTGGAAAGCATGCTTCACACTTGTCACTGCATGCATAAGAGCTGCTATGGCAGAGAAGTTAGAAATAAACTTCTTCCAATACTGAGATGCACTCAATAAAATTCTTACCTCTGTAATGGATTTGGGAGTAGGCCAATTCACAATGGCTTCTACCTTAGAAGGATCAATTCTCAAAGAACCTCCTCCTACTATGTGTCCCAAATAAACCAAAGAAGTCTTTCCAAATTCACACTTTGACATTTTAAGAAATAACTGATTTTTCTTCAAAATATCAAGTACTTCCTTAACATACATGACATGCTCTTCTCTAGTCTTGCTGAAAATTAAGATGTCATCTAAGTATACAATAATGAAATCATCAAGAAAAGGACATAAGACATCATCCATTACCCACATGAAAGTTGCAAGTGCATTGCATAAACCAAATCGCATAACAAGCCACTCAAAGAATCCCTGTTTGGTTTTAAATGTTGTCTTCCAAATGTCACTTTCTGCAATTCGAACTTGATGATAACAACTACGTAATTCTAACTTAGTGAAATATTTAGCATCTTTCAACTGATCTAACACATCATCTATCCTTGGGAGTGGCTAACGATTCTCTACCGTTATCTTGTTCAATGCCCTGAAATCCACACACATGTGCCAAGTTCCATATTTCTCTGGAATCAACACTATCGGTGACCCACATGGCAAAGTGCTTGGTCTTATGAATCCTTTATCCAACAAGTCTTTAATTTTCCTCTTTATTTCAGCATTCTCCATGATAGACATGTGGTACGTGCCTATGTTAGGAAGAGGACAATCTTGGTGTAACTGGATTTCATGTTGAATCTCCCTCTTAGTAGGTAAACCTGTCGGTTCCTGAAACATCTCATAATGTGCATCAACTACATCATATAAATCTGATTTAATCTTGGAATCAAAATTTTCAAATGACTCATGATTCACATCAACCTTGGGCTTAACCATAAGTACAAAACTTTTACTAGAATTCACTAGCCCTTTTACCTATCTCGCATTTACCATCGCTATATTTGCCTTCTTGCGATGTGCTCTGACAATGAACTCCTTGCCATCTTTAAAGAGATGATACTTATTTTCATGGCGATGGAAGATTGCTTTCCTATCAAATAAGTAAGGACTTCCCAAAACAATTCCTGATATATCAAGCGGCACTACATCAAGTTCAACTATGTCAATAAAGTCTGTAGTAAGCGCGAAACACAATATGCACTTTCTTGAGACTTGTAAGTTTGCATCCTTGCATATCCATCCAAGTGGATATGGCTTGGGATGTGGAATGGTATCAAGTTTAAGTTTTTTGACCAAGTCTTCTGATATGATATTTTCTTGTGACCCACTATCAAACAGTGTGTCAATTTTTGTATGTTTTGAGACTACCCTCACATGGAACAATTTAGTTCTTTCTTCCTCATTTGGAGTTTGTACATGACAGTTTGAAGTTCTAGTTCTTGGCTTAGTTTCATTTTCCTTTCCCTTCATACTCTTCAAACCCATGGCTACAATTTTCGTTTCGTCACCTGAATCATCACCTAAGTCTTGTGGTGTAGTTGTAGTAGCTGCAGTTTTCTTCTTTCCTTTGCTTTTGTTAAACTGAGTTCTTTTTTCAGGATGTAATTTCAAACATTTTTTCTCTTCATGGCCTTCTCTTGAACAGTGTTTACATATCACTTTCTCACCCTCTTGTTTGACAGATGCATTCTTTTTTCCTTTTCCCTTAAAGGTTTTGTCTTTGTTTTTCCCCTTAAAAGGCTTGTTTCTACCCTCATCAAAAGTGTTTTTTCCTGTAGCCTCTAAATTCGTAGCTTGTACAAAAACTTCGTCTAAACTAGTAGTATTGAACAAAAGAATAGTGTGTCTAAGGTAGTTGTGCAAACCGCATATATATTTTAGCAAAGTATCTTGACTTTGTAAGTCTACCCCTAATAAGAGTGCTCTTCTCCTAAACTCTTGGGTGTAGTCTTGTACATTTTTTCCCTTAAGCTGTCTGAAGTTTTGCCAATTCATGATATCCTTTTGTAAATGAGCTAATGGATAAAATTTATTTTTAATTGGAGTAATAAATTCAGCCCATGATAAAGTGATCTTACCATGTCTTTTAATTTCATCCTTGGTCTTGGATTCCCACCATACCAATGCTGCTCCATCCATTCTCAAAGAGGCTAACTGTATCTTGGTGTCGTCATCATGAAGGTTCTGTATCCTCAAGTAAAATTCCAATTGTGTTATCCAATTGTCAAGTTTCTCTGCATTGACTTCACTGTTAAACATTGGCAACTCAAATTTAACATCAAGCTTTAAAAATGGACTTTTAGCAGTGGTTTTAGACTGGTGAGATTGATTCAACGAAGTCAAGGATCACGATGTAGAGGAAGAGGATGAAGATGGGGATGGTGGATCACCATTTCCTCCATGTCCCTTCTTTGACTTATCATCACTTTTCTTTCCTCTTAAATAACCCTCTCCTTTTTGGTTTTTAGACCGTTCTCCAACAAGCCTATCATTTTTTCTTGGTAGAGTATCCTCACCATCTCCGTCATGTCCGAGAAATCATTTCGGAACACTCGTTCCTCTTCTTTGGGATCCATATATTCAAGAGTTTCTCCCTCTCTTGAAGACATGCTTGAAGCTACTACTATGGCTCTTGGAGGTGGCTCTCTGGCCCTTCTTGGTTGAGGATTACTTTGCGCACTAACCAAGTGTCCTTCACCTATCTTGACTTTAAGCTTAGTAAGCATCAAAACTTGCAAAAAATCAATTATATCTTTGCACAAAACAAATGCTGAGTAAAAATCTAGCTCCTAAGGCTCAAATCCTAAGCTTTGATACCATATGATCTGAAAATGGAACTATTTGTAATGTTGTGCAAAGTATCCAGTGTGCAAAGTGTTTATCATGTCTTACAATTTAAACAAAGTGTTTTTGGTAACTGTTTATGAGTTTATGTGTGAGAGAATGTTAATTAAATTACTCTTTAACATCTTAAATCAGAAATACACAACAGAAAAACTTCACCATAACAACACAACAACATGATGAGGCAGTTCACCCCTCCTAGGCTACATCTGCCAGGTCCAAGGCTCCCAATGGGCATGTCCTTGCTCTATTAAGTTGCTTAAATTGGTATTACAGTTATTAAAATTCCTAAGTAGGAAAAAAAAAATTTGAAATTGAATTCAGAAGACAGAAATAAGCTAAGAATGACTATTATTTCACCTCAAACAGTGAAGTATAGCCTAATGTAGTTTGATTTCCCTCATGGCCCTGATGGCTCTCCAAGATTCCCTAAAGCAAATATGGGTTCAAAACACCTATGTTGGCTTTGAAACCTATCCTAATGACTCCAGAATGCTCAAAATACCCAAAATTGACCAAAATTTCGTCCAAATTGGTTCAATATTGGAGAAGTTATGACCTCCACAATTTTCTGCCCAATGTCTCTTGGAAACCCCACCAAATCTAGAAGAAATCCAATCAAAGCCACCAAAAATGGAGGATAAAATAGAATAGGTTGAATCGTGCTGCTAATTTGGTAGATTCAATAAATGTAACTATTTGTTGAGTGTGTGTTCACATGCGGGTAATCCGGAGAGGTTAATGCTGGCGGTCAAGGTATTAACCCCTCGTCCATGGTCACGACCTGCAAATCACGTGGCTAGGGGGTCAGCATCTGTGGCTTAACACAAAAGTCCCACCAGTAAAATGGGCTTAGCCCTTGGTCCTGGCACGAAGTCACGTGGTCTTTCGCCCTCAAGCCCTGACGGCTAAACACTTATCCACCCGTTCAAACAAACAACTCACTTGCTATACGCTGACTCGGCTCCGTTCAGGTCGGGTTGACCTCCACCCAACCCATACCCATTCACTACTGCACGAGAGCCACTATAATCTGACCCATAACGTTCAAGTCAGGTCGTGCCCGACTAACCCAAACTCGTTCAGCTCGGGTTGGGTCTGCCCACCAAACATCATTTTTTAAATAACATGATTTTGAACCAACCTTTGAGCCAATGGCCTTGAGCCACGTGGCAACCTCTGGGAAGGCCACATGGCACCCTGTAATAGGCCCTCAAAATCTTAATAAAAAAATGAAATTTTCCACATAAAATTTTATGAAATGACAATTTTTTTATGTTCAAAATTCCTGTTTTGAAGGTCATTCGGCATTTTAAAACTTCAATATCTTTCTCATATGACATCGGATTTGATTCCCATTCATGGCACTAGAATCACAACGACGAGGCCTATCTCATTGTTTAGGTTTCAACCAATTTTGAGCAGTTCCAATTTTGAGCATTTTTTTGCCCTTGGACATGATCACCTGATCAGCTGCGTTGGAGTTATGTATCATTTATGTACTTTGAGGGCTATCTAGGATAGTTCTATGTTTGTCATGTGTCCATCGTCCCATTGATGTATACTGTGATGTAGATTGAAGATTTTTTTAAGTGGCTATGCTCTTTCCATTAAGTCACATGGATCCTCCATGTATGTCTGTCATTGCAATGTCTTAGTAATTTATATCATGGATCCCTAGTGTATGTTTGGTAAACATTTTCAATATTTCCTTATGAACAAGCATGGGTATGCCCACCTAGGGGATGTTACCATCATAGCTAAGACCTCTACTTTAGTGTTTTCTGATCCGTGAACCCGGCTCTACTTGCCCACTGCCACTGAGACCTATGATTAGCTTATAATGTATTTCATCCATAAACTAATCATTCTAACCTCATACATTATGGGGCATCTATTATCAGCCTATTTTTATACCCCTACATCACCAACCCCTTGCCCTCACTACTTGTTGAGTTTTCCCTAGAATGAGGGGCTCATTTTCTCAGTTTGACCCTGAGTCATGGGCTAGCTGGCTTATGCCAACAGCCCAGGGCTTGAGCCACTCCCAGGGCCTCTTATGCTCATGGCTCAGGCTCTAACTAATTAGTTCAGTGCAAGCAGCCAAGGGAACCTTCTAAATTCACTAATTTCCTAGGAGATGAACTCGATTACCCATTGATTCGAGTTGGCCAAGATTGATCCAATAGATGTTTCCTTAACTTCTCATCCTCCAAAGAATCTAAATTCATCATCCAGATACCTGTCATTCACCTATTTATGTTGGATCGTTTGAGAGGGCCAGACTAGTATTAATTTTAGTTCCAAAAAGAGCCATGTTGCTGCTAAGATATTGACACCCTATTGCTAAGTTTCCACAGTATTGAGAGCTTGTGAGGTCTCATGCTATAGAAAAGTGCTCTTCATACTCTCATATAATGGGGAAAAGTTTTCAAATCTTGGAGAGGAGAAGCAGGAAGTAAGGTATCGAAGCCTCATTTTATATTAATGAAGATCTATGTTCCCTTCTTGTATATGATTGTATGTTCAGATCTTGCAATTTTTTTATGATATCATTCATCTAATGATCTTATGAGGAAGATCACCTTTTTTCTTTGTATGGTGGTGGCCGTGTGTAGGTGTTGAGATCGTAGGTAGATCAGATAGATCACTCGTGTGGAGTGAAACAGATCAACATTGAAATCAAGATCTATCCCTACCTGTGAGGAGGCAAGGTAGCTTCTTCTTCCTCATAATATTAAAATATTACATGACTGCTTGTGGATCATAATGGATTTGGAATATAGGATGTCTTCTTGACTGTTCTTGTCTTTTCTGGTGATCTAACAGACACTATGTCACAAGGGAACAACTCCTTGCAATTTCTCCTGCAACATCCTAGCTGAGAGATAGAACAACATGCATGTTTGAGTTGTCATGAGTCATGTCTTAGTTTAGGGGTCGTAACTAATAAGGAGTGCTAAAATGGATAATTAACTCTCGCATGAATACTCTTGCTAAAATTAGTGAGTCACTTAACTGTGCGTTGAGTCAAGTTGAGTCAAGTGATAGTTGAATTTAGTGTGTGGTTTCATGTCAAGTTATATTAGGCCAATCGCTAGATGGAAAAGTATAAATACCCCTCATTGGGCTCATTGTAATCAATGAAGTTTTATGTGATCAATAGAAGAGCCCCAACTTGAGTGTTTTGTGTGTCGAATTTTTGTTTGATCACCTCTGCCTTTCCAACAATGAAATGGAACCTCGTAACTTATGACATGTAATGAGGTCAACATCGCAATGCAGCCACCGATTAACCAAAGAACCTTTAAAATTTTGAAGGTGTAGTGTTAGCAATAATCATAATCAAATAGAAATTATATACAACACTTACAGTATGAGCCGACCCAAATTGTTACATGTGCCTTGGAATTGAAGGTGGTCCCAAACCTCTGAAATGTTATATGGAAAACCTAAAGAAAATAAGTAATACCACTCTGCAACTAATTCCTAAGATACAAAACAAAATTTACAAAGAAATTATTGATTCTTTCCCGGCCATAGAATGTTAAATAGAGCTCTCCTTCTTCCCATGGCACACCAATTCCTGCTATGAGAACCTTCAATGTTCCAATGGTGCTCGAAACCCTCGAATAGGAACCCAGGTCAATTACAACTAATTCACACAAAATTGAAATGAATTAAATGAATGGTACAAATGGATTTACTAGAGGCCATACTTTGAGTCTAAACCAAACACAAAATCTTTGGGATGTTCCCATTAAAAATCTACTCTAGCTCGAGTTTATCAAAAACCACTCGGCCTATAACAATAGCCCTAAACTAATTTCGAAGAAAAATTATTAGCACATGCCAACCAAGAATACTTGTAACAATTATGGAAAATAAAAATCAATGAAATGGAACATGGTAACTTATGACAGGCAATGAGGTCAAGTTCTCAATGCGGCCATTGATTAAGCAACGAACCTAAAAAATGATGAAGTTGTAGGGTTGGTAAGAACTGTAAGGAAGAATAAATTATATACAACACTTACAATATGATCTGACCAAAATTTTTTACTTCTGTCTTTGAATCGAAGGTGGTTGCAACCCTACGAAACTATTGGAAATAGTAATTACTCCAGCATGAAGATCTAGCAGGATCCAAGTCTAGTGATGCATGAAGAGATAAGCTAAGTTAAGTGTAGTCTATATTTAGAGTCCAAGTTGAGTGTGAGTTAACATGGTTAAGTGTGAGACAGGTTGATTTCAGTCTATATTTGGAGAAGCCCAAATTTAGTGTGTGTGTGCATGTTATGTTATTTTGGGAGAGTTCCTAGTCAAAAAATTTTAAATACCCTTCATCGCATTCATTTTAATCAAGGCAAGTAGAATCAAGATTGGTTGATCAATAAAAGAGTGACAAGTCATATTGTTTGTATGTGTGAAATATTGTGTTTCCTCCTATATTCCTTTTTAAAAAATTGGTATCAGAGCGAGGTTACAAAGGTACAAGGGAGAGAAGATCAACAATAGTCCATAAGAGAGGATAGAAATATTTTTTTCTCTTGTTTGAGCTATAATTCACCTTACATTGGTACACAGGGCATTATAACGAAAAAAGGCTCATCGACGAACCGCACCCTTCGCAAGCATGCAAATTCTTTCTATTGTTGAATGCATTAGAGCACTCATGCAAGCTGAGCCTATCAAGGAGAGTCTTAGCACACTGCCTCACCAGCCTTCATGTTGCGTTAGAAAAACAAAGGTATAAATAATTTTTTTGAAGTCATGTGGGCTCGTATGATTTAAAAGTCAAAATAGGTTTGAAAAGGTCATGTGGGTAGTGTAATAAAATTTTATTGAATTCTTTTAAACATACATGACACATATGTTTGAGATTTATTTCATGAGTAAAGGGCCTTTATTAATTGGTTTATAAACATTTATAAAAGGAATTTTTATAAAGTTTGTTTTTTGGGGAGATTTTAGTGTTATAGGAAATAAAAAGGAAATGATAGAAGGTTTTTATAAAGTTTCTTTTAAGAAAAAAAAAGGATTTTATAAAGGATATTTTTGTAAGGGGAATAGAATTAAAAGAAGAGGACTTTTAACAATAGAGTTTAGGGTTTTACAAATTCCATCAGTGTACAAAAACTTTTTGGTTTTGTCAAGCATGACATTTTTTTTGGGTAAAGATTTTTCCTTATAGGGGTGCATATTAAACATCATATTTTTTCAGGGGCGATATGAAATATAACTTCATGCAACGAGGAAGAAACTATAATACAGAGGAAATACAACAGTCATGGGTCACACACCATGACTAAAGAAGATCAAGTTAAGGAATCATAAAGATGAGGCAAATATAGTTTTCATGTTTAGATAATTTCAGGGCATAGTCGAGGAATTGAGAATTCTAGCAGAAGAAAAAAGAATAAATTGAGGTTCATTTGTGTAGCTTTGATCTACTACCACCTATTTTTATTGGTAAATATTTTTATTTTTAGGTTATGAAATGCTAAATTTTCATCGAGCTAAAGAATTAATTGAGCACTAGTCTAATAGCCCATATGATGAAGAATGTGATTTTTTAGCTTTGGATTTTTTAAAATAGGCATTGGATGAGAATTTTTTGTGTAAGGTAGTTAAATCTACAACTTACAAGGAATCATGGAAGATCCTAGAAGAAAATTTTGGCACAAAGGAGAATCACATACAACAAAAAGATATGTCAAATTCTATTGAAGAATCAATCGACAAGTCAGCCATAGATTGGAGAGTGGATGAGAAATACTCTGGGAAGAAAACTGAGCTTGGGGAATCCCACTCAAATGTGGATAATGGTGGTGAAGTATACAAAAGTGAAACCCATTATGTAGACATGAATATGGTTGAAGAAGATGCAAAAAATATTGCAGAGAGAGGAGTTGAAGCCTCCATGTGTGAAGCAGAGAAAGAGCATATAAATGATCTAGAACTCCACTATAACATGTATAGTGCATATAATGGTGAATCCCATTTTGAAAAACACATGTGGATGATGACTACAAAGTGAGATGTGAATTGGTGAATCTAGTCGCAAATGATGAATTTTGTGAAGTTAAAATCGTCAATGAATACATGCATGCTCAGATATTCCACAATAGAGTGGATGAATATTATTTTTATGATATGTATGGTTAATTTTTTGAAACAGGGATATATTTTGGAAATATGGTAAGAGTCGTGTTTGATGAAGAATTGAAGTTTGAATCTGCCACTATCAAAGCAAGTTATGAAGTAGTTAGAACTGCTCATGAAGTAGTGTGTGAACGAGTAGTAGCTGAGTTGGCATAGATAAAGCTATCAATAGAGCAGTAAGTTGTTTGGTGGATCCAACAATAGTAATTGTTGATGTTAAATTTTATGAAGAAACATTAACTGGTGATGATTTATTATGCATGATGCAACAAAAAAATCTAGTTGATATGTTCTTATTTAGTGAGAGAAGCCCACTTGTGTATAGAGGCCAAGTGGAAGACAACATTTTTGCAGTAGAAGGGGTTTGTAAAGGACTCACGAGAAGGAAGAGAAGGAAGAGGATGGAAATGAAGCTCTTATTACATAGAATAATAAATATATTTCGAAAATTTATCTTGAGTGTGCAGACTATAGAAGAAATGTAGCAGTATTGATGATGAAAGTGAAGAGAAGGACATGGACGTTTCTAAAGACAAAGGTGAAAGAATTGAAAAAAAAATTCAGCAATATTGCAGAAATAAGATCAATAATATGGCATCCAAGAAGTAGAGGAAAGAAGACAATTTGAAGATGAAGAGTTGTGGCAGCAATCCATGAGTGAAAGAATTGTTAAAAAGGAAGATATAGAAGACAGATCAGATAAAATACAAGAAAATTCAAAGAAAAATTGCAGCAACAACAAGAAAAGAAATATGGATCCTACAACAAGAATGTGCAACACACAATGAAGCAATTTCAAGGATATATAATCTAGAAGAAAAGAAAAAAGAAAATGCAAAATTGTGAAAGTTTTGATTCATTGTAATCCTAGTTGAGACTTAGACTAGCACACATGTATGAGTGATGATTGAGTCAATTTCTATTGTAAGCCTAGAAGGCATAGCTGAGTCATGTTGAGTCATGTTTAAGTCATGTCGACTCATATAGTCGTAATCGTAATCAAGTGGGGGTGTTGGAAATAGTAGTTACTCCCACATTAAGATCTAGAAATATCCAAGGCGAGTAACACATAAAGAGATAAGTTGAGTTAAGTACAGTCCAGTTTTAGTGTTTGATTTGAGTGTGAGTTAACAGAGTTAAGTGTGATACGTGTTGAGTTCATACTATATTTGGATAATTCCAAATTTAGTGTGTGTATGTGTGCATGTTAAGTTATTTTGCGCGAGTCACTAGTCGAAAAAGTTTAAATACCATTCACCGGGTTCATTGTAATAAATTCATGTAGAAATAAAGTTTGGTTGATCAATAAAAGAAAAAAAACTCATATTGTTTGTATGTGATAATTTTTGTGTTTTCTCCTCTCTACCTTTCCAATAGAAACATTTTGTGGAAAACCTAACGTAAATAAGCAATACCACTTTGAAAATAATTCCCAAGGTAAAACATAAAATTAACAAAGAAATATTGATTCTTGCTTGCCCTTAGAATGTTGAATAGAGCTCCCGCTCTTATCGTGGCATGCCAACGGCTTCTATGAGAGCCTTCGGTGCTCGGATGGTTTGTGGAACCATGTAGTAGGAACCTATGTCAATTACAAGTGTTTCACACAAATTTGAAGGGAATTAAACCAAATGAATGGTATAAAGGGATTTTATTTTGAACAAAGGAAGAAAAAATCACTTATTACCTAGTTGAATGGAGTATTAAGGTCCTCGCATTGGCACTATCCCTAAGTGAAACCCACACTTTCAGGACTAGAAATTTGAGATTCTAATAAATCACAACAAGAATAAGAGTGAAGCAATGGTTTTATGTTTGACACCTAACAACAATAGAATATGGTGGACAATAGATACATTCAATATCTTGAATGGTTCAAATGAAGGCTAGTAGGGTGGAGGAAATCAAACATAACCTAGTGTTCTGTTGTAGATGGTAGAGCTTAGTGAGAAAACTAGGAAGGATCAAGTGAGATCAGCGACAAGGCATAAAGAATATTGTTCTGGGAAGGGTTTACCTTTCAAGGTGAGCATGAGTTACCATCGAAGCTCTCTTCACATACCTATAAAAGGAATAAAAAAATTTGTAAGAAAATATACGGGGTTAGGTTTTAATAGCACTTCCTTCCAACTACCTTCTCCTGATCAAATGACTAAACATCCTCCAATCGTCTAAGATATAATCCAACAATGCAGAGTGTTGACAGGTGATCGAGAGGGAGGTTATTCTTAAAGGAAACACCTTATGATGTAAAAATATATTATAATTAATACTTTAATGTTAATACCAATAATGTCAACTTGTTATTTATTTTTTAACATAAATACCTATATTATTGACTTATATTACCAATTATATATAAATATATAGCATAAAATTGAAACATTTCAAACACCATGCTATCATTCATGTCATCCTAACACTAGATGAATCTATGCTTGTGAGCATTGATAGTTCGCGGAGACTTGGGATTTTAAATGAAATTTAGGGGCATGCATAATGGTCATTTCATAGATTCTATCCCATGCTCATGAGCGTTGGTAGTTCGCCCAGACGTGGGTTTCTAATAGTTAGCCGAGACTTGGGTTTTTGAATCAATTTAGTAGCATGGATAATGGTCATCTCATGGATTCAATCACTTCATCATCTATAGGATGAGATCATTATTCCACCATGCAGTATTTTCAACCGAAATCACTTTCTTTGACATCGTTTGAGACCTCACTGATTTATCAATAAAATTAACCAAAATATTTAACAAATATTTGATGTAGGGTTGCTTCTAACTCTATGAATGCTTGCACATAACATACCAAAGTCAAAATATTATTATACTGGTGACCTACTAACATATATTCCATATGACTATTGTGGATCATATTTACATGAGTAGATAACCACTAGATTATAATATGCACTAAATAATGGTTTTGATGATGTTAGAGTCCTATGCTATAGTCAAAGCCAGGTTTAGTCTTTTCATCATTTTGGTCAATTTGTAGAAGTGTTTCTATGATCTCATAGACATCAACTCCTTGGTTTTTGTCAAGAGTTTTAGATCAGAGTTTTGGAACTCCTTATTATGTATGGATGTTCAAAGAAGGTATTTGAGATTGTAAAAATCATCCATCAACGATATTTCTCAGTCATAAACTTAAAAAACTGGTCAAATCCATGTAAGTGAGGTTTCGCTGCGCTCAATCGTTGCGTTTTTTCTGTAGGTGATGATTTTCAAGAATGGAGGTTTTTCATTTGAAAAATTGTCTTCTAATAGGCGTATGTTCTTTTAGGGATTGTCTTCCACCTTTCTGGCACATTCAAAAATGTTGGATATTTTCAAAAGTATGATAATGGTGAATTCGTTGTGTTTTTGTTGCGCTTTTTCTGAAGGACAAAGTAAAATAGACAATTTGTTGCGCTTCTACACAATCAACAATTTAACCTTTCAACCCAAATGCAGAGCTCTTGAAATCATTTTATATGGTTATGAAAAGTGTCCTGAAGTGTCTTTCATATTCACATCCACAGGTTTTATATTTTCCTTTCAATATGTGCAAGTTTGGTCACAAGTGTATGAAAAGGAAGTTCGTTGCGAATAAACTATTTTGTCATCATTTTCAAAATCAATTTCTAAACAATTGGAAATAAATTTTGAAAACCCTAAGAGTTTTTTGTCAAACACAATCTAAATAACAAAAAATTACTCCTTCAGTTTATTTAGAGGTGTCATATATTGGAATGTTCAAATGAATTTTTACAACCTATTTTTTAGATTTCGTCATTTCTTGTTTGAGTCATCATATTTGAGCACACATTCTAAGGATATGGAGAAGAATTTTCTCTAAGAGATTTTTATTTCAAGCACAAGTTCATCTACAAAAACCGCCTTCATTTTTGTAACATCTGTCATGATTCAAGATATATGATCTAATCTTTGACCAATATTTTCCAGAAATTCGATCCCTATTTCTTAGCAAGAATTTCTAAATATTAATGTAACTAAACCTATGTTTGTGGATGTTATAGTTAATTTTGTCACATATGGTCAATAGGCCTCCTAATGGGATTAATAAACATCCTTTTCCCCCTTTTCATCATCATTGCGCAACACCCTAAGCATGCCTCTTTCATTCCCAAAATGTTTTCTTGAAACTGCATCATCTGAGTGAATTTTAGGACCAATTATCCCTAGACTCTTGTTGGACTGCATTCACCTACATTTTTCTAAATTGTGTCATGCATTGATCACCTATAGGTTTCTCCCCTTTTCACCTCTTTTGGTTCTAGAAATTTGAGAAAAAGAGAGAAAATATCGAAGCCTCCATTTCTAGAAGCTTCTAGGATTTTTTGTAATCATTTACCTAAAATAAAAATCTCAAATCCTATCCTATCCTACCTTGGAGTTTCCATCCCGTATCCTTAGATCTCATCCTCCCATCAAGAGTGGATCTCAATCCCTAGATTGGTAAAAGGATAAGAAATCCCAACTTACCCCACTCATCTATAATTTACATCCTTCCATATGCAAGAGGTGGGATTTTGGAGAGTGATTCTACCATTATGCTGCTACTGTGAGAAACATCATTTCATGCATTTGGGGTGATCTGAGATGAACCTTGTGACAAGGAAAGGAAAATTAAAATTGGAGGGGTTGTTCTACAATATCAACACCTATTTTTTGTTGTAACTCACTCCATTTTTATTAATAAAAAGAGTTATTTTTTTTTCTGATATATTTTTTTTAGAGAAAAACATCGTAATTTTCCATTACTAATAAGAAAAATTACATGTTACATCTAGTAGCATATCATCTATGCAAAGATAAAAAATAAGATGCACAACCTCCATAGAGCCTGTAATTCTGTCAATACAATGTCTATTTTTCAGCTAATCTATAATAATATGTACATAAAATAAATATGAAGAAATATATAGAGTCTAGGACATGAAAGTTAAAAAATATATATACAAAATAGATATCAGTCCAGTGACTGATTAGTATAGTTGCTGCTAATATAAACAAAAAATCAAAAACAACAGTCAGATAATGACTGCGCGTTGTACATCAAAATCCTCAATGAACGAGCAGTGATAAAAACTGATATTGTTGTGCCCCTTCATGTGTCGTGATAATCCAAGGACCCAAAATAACTGCACAACTTCCTTGGAAGGTTGGTCGGCCACTTGATTCCATGTATTTCAATACCATGTTGATCTATTGAATAAAGTTATTAGATGATGTTGCATAGATCCCATAGTTTCTTGGCTTGTGTTCTCTGACCGTGTAGGTTCTAATTTTGGCAATCAGAGATGGGATTGGATCATTCAAGCTAAATAAGGAGCAAATCATGCGACGGATTCCAGGTAGGCTTCATCCCATCATCTATTTACTTTAAGGAAAACACTGGGTTCCTTATCTCTCTATCAGTCTAGGTTAGACCACCAGACCTAGGGGAGATAATTCTATCCGTAGTCATAAATCCTGCATAGAAAATTGGCAACCATACTAGGGAAATGTGTATTCCCTTGGTGGCTTATTTTTCCATTGTTTTTGTTTACCTCTTTGATAGACATTTTTTTCCTTAACCAACCAACAACAGACCTAGGAAGTGATTTCATTTAGTCTAATTCCTAATTTTTGTGTCAGAATACTCTATTCCTAGAAAAAATCACCCCATGTGCCTCTGACAGAGCATTGCATCTGATCTAGGTGGATATTTGTGGCCACCCACCTATTCCATTTGGACCCGCACCATCAGTTCTTTCAGTTTTAGTTTCAACACAACTTACTATTTTTAGTAGTTTTTCGGGTCATGAACTTCCAGAGCCGTTTTAAGGCCCTAATGATCCAGGTGGATATTGGTGGCCACACCTATTTAATCTAAATCCCAACCATCTATTCTTTCATTTTTCAGTTTCAGCATAACTTACTACTTTTAGTAGTTTTTTGGGTCCTGAACTTCCGGAGCCGTTTTGAGGCCCTAAACGATGTATTTTGGGAAAACCAGGATCAACATGGGTTGTAAATTGTTGTTTCTTACTAAAATTTTTATTCCTCAAATAGATATTTCTAACAAGTTATTGAGCGCATCAAACGGGGGTCGTATGCCAAAGTTACGTCCTTAAGAAGATTGATTTACCAATTTACCCAAATTGGGACCATAGTTTTGGCTCTTCATCTCCTAGGGTTAGGTTTTTGGATGTTTAGGGCTTTCTATTGTTTCTCAACAATAAATATGCCTTTGAGCCTCATTTTAACATAGTTCAGAGGCATGTAGCCGCTACATCTCTTCTCAGAGGTAAGCTACCAACACCCTAGATAGTTTATTTCCATTATGTCTGTAAGCATATTTTTGTTATTTGATATTGATGAAATGAAGTTTTAATTCCACTACATATCTGTATTCATGTCCATTTCTTTATTTTATTGCATTCCTGCATAAATATGGATTATTGGTATCAGAGAGGTATGCTCTTTCTCTATTTTTCTTTACATGTCCCTAGCGCAGTCAGGGCATAAGGAGTTAGGGCTCGATCTGGTTGAACCCTTGCAAGATTAGACTCGCAAACCCTGATGATCTCCCATGGCAGTAGAAAATAAAGAAGAGGAAGCAGGTGATCTTATGAAATTATTGCTCAAGGAGGCCCTCGAGAAACATATGAACATGTTGATGGATAACTTTACCTAGATCCTTCAATGGCTGCCCATCGGTGGTGCATCTACATCTTGCAGCCACTCTAGAGGCGCCACTCCTTTGAAGGTATAGGTAAACTTTGACATTCCTGTATTTGAAGGCTAGATAGATGAAGATGTCTTTTATAGATGGTTGAATTTGCTGGAAGGTTATTTCTCAGTCCATGATTTCTCTAACCGAGAAAAGATTATTTTTGCACTCCTCGAAGCCACCCCCCATGTCAAAGACTCGTGGGAAACCTACTATGATAAAAAGGACGAGAGCAAACCCGAGTCTATTCTCAGTCACACCCACTTATAATTCATTCCGATATGGCATCAAGGAACAATATTACCTTGTGGGGAGCTATGAGGGCAAATACATCCAATGGACCATGCCGTGACAGGAAAGGGATCAAGATGTGCACCCACTAACGAATTTGCTCCATACCCTGCACACAAAGTTGCATATTAAATATTTGGAGAGACATTTGGTGCTCAAGTATCGCTGTTGTCTCCATAGAAACATTTAGGAGGAAATGGAGTTCCCCAACATTACCTCACTTTCCATGGCATATCGCTATGCTGCCAAGATCGAGCAGAAATTTAAGCAGAAGAAGTGAGACTTTGGATCCACGAATATGAAGCGAGGGAAAGGTGCCCATGAACCACAAAACAGGGGGCAAAGCCAAAGAGGGACGACTCAAAAAAACACCACAAATAGAAATAAGGACATGGGGAAGTGGTGTGAGTTTCATAACAGGCCCAATCACAACATAAACAAGTGTCGGGCCAAACAGTCACTGGTGGCTGAATTAAAGGTACCCGAATCAGATGCATGATCTAATCTCAAGCCAGATCTAGAAAAGGGAGATGAAAAAGGAAAGAAAATCATTGATGCAGACCCCAATGCCATTTTTTCCACCAGAAAGCTCAAGAGGGAGGATCCCAAGGATCCAGAGGAGGGGGAGCGGCTCTTTAATTCACAGATGTGGGTCAAGGGTTCTCTTCTGAAATTCCTTGTCGATAGCGGAAGCCAAAACAACCTCATTTCAACATAGTTCATGAATTTTCTTGGCCTACCCACCATATCACACCCGAATCCATATACTATTGGTTGGCTTAACCCAGGGAGAGATCTCTGCATCCACAAGAAGTGTCATCTTCCATACAACATCAAGCCATTCACAGATGAGGTATTGTGTGATGTTGCTCCTCTTGATGTAGCTGATGTATTATTGAGCCAACCATACTTGTGGAGGATACATGTTGTGTATGAGTCTAAGCCTTGTTTTGTTATTATTACTTTGGGAAATAAATTTTACAGGATACCGGAGGTAGTACTGCCTCCTTCTATCTCCTTGACTATTGCAAAACAACACAGTAAGATTTTTTCCAAAACCAGGAAATTTATTTTCCTTACTATTGGCTGAAAGGGAAAGAATAATATTGTGGCCATATCCTTGAAACAGGGCTCCCTTGCATGGCTGTAGCATATGGACAAAGTCGTGGAGGAATATAACTACATTTTCTCCTTACCCACAGAGGTTCCTCTATACTCTCAAGACAAGTAGTCCATTGATCTAACCCTCGGTGCACGATTTGATGTTGCCATACCTCATGTGACTACACAGACATAATCCATTCAAGTATTGTCTAAGGCACCCAAATTTATTGAATGTGTCTAACACGTCTACCAGCACGTCCATGACATCCTGGACAAAGCCAATACCAAGTTCAGCATAATTTGCCTCTCATGGAGGAACTTAACACAATGGGGACCATTACTTCCTTAGGAGGGAGGAATGATCCAAGTGGATATTGGTGGCCACCCATGAATTCCATTTGGACCCACACCATTTGTTCTTTCATTTTCAAGACAACTTACTATTTCAGATTGTAAACTTCTCTGATCCATAATTGTTTAACCACATCTTTCGGAAAAAACACAATATCATTTGGAGGGCCAACACATTTTGAACTACCCATTGTAGTTCATCATCAGGACTTTGCAACTTGTGATGATCATAATAGTTGAATATAAATATTGATGAGATGCAACAGTCACCTGTCAAAACCTACAACTTACTATTTTAGTAGTTTTTCGGGTCATGAAATTGCGTAGCCATTTTGAGGCTCTAATGGTCCACATGGATATTTTTGGCCACCCAAATATTCCATTTGAACCCCCAACATCAGTTGTTTCAGTTTTTCAATTTTAGCACAACTTACTATTTTTAGCAGTTTTTCGGGTCCTAAACTTCCTGAGCCGTTTTGAGGCCCTAAATGACATTTTTTGGAAAACAAGGTGCAGCATGGATCATAGACCGATGTTTCTCACTCAAAAGTGGTATTATTTGGATATATATTTCTATTGAGGTATTGAGTGCGTCAAATAGAGATTGTATGCCAAAGTTACGTCCCCAGGAAGATTGATGTACCAATTTACCCAAACGTGGCCCACTGTTAGCCGCTTCATCTCCTAGGGTTAGGTTTTTGGATGTTTAGGGTTTTATATTGTTTCTCAACAATAAATAGGCCTTTGAGCCTCATTATAACACAGTTCAGAGGCCTATAGATGCCACATATATTCTCAAAGATAAGCTACCAACGCCATAGCTAGTTTATTTCCATTATGTCTGTAAGCATATTTCTATTACTTGATATTAATGAAATGAAGTTTAATTTCCACTGCATATCTATTTTCATGTCTATTTATGTATTTTATTGCATTTTAAATCTGGATTAGCACCCCACCTGGGCCCTCTATGTACCTACGTTGCAAAGCACTAGTGCCTATTCTGCACCAGCGTTGGACCCTTTTTTTGTCCAAAAATTGCTCTTGTTTATTTATATATTCTTTGATCAACCTACTTCCTACTCATGTTCCTTGAGTCTTGCATGTATTTTGGTCTCTCTAAAGCCTCCATTTGATTTGGATTTATGTTTGATTGACTTTTTTAAGGATTGGTTTTGATTTTTCTTTGTTCTTATCATTAGGTCACATGCATACTGATTTCCTTTGGTCATTGATTGCTTGAATGAATTGTTGTTCTAATCCTCACTCTAAAATGTGAATTTGAATCAGTGATTAAATTTGTCCATATTATTTTTCCTCATTTCGAAATTAAGTATGTTGAAAATAATTTTTTTTGCATTGCATATAGGGCTTTGATTTTGATTGGAAAAGTGAGGTTGTAGAGATCAATTATTGCATCGTTAATTGAATTATTCTTCCCCTAGTTATTTAGTACTTTTATTGTTAAAAGGAAAATGAAAAGATTTATTTTTATCATATTAGTTGCATCATAGGTTTGTTCACGTGACATCAATTTTTGAGCCTTGAAATCGACACATAATTCAAGATCAACTCTAAAATTCATCTCAATTAATATAAGGAGAATTTGAAACTTAACGACACACATATAGGTCTAGGCTAGAGATGTGTTCCATTGTCTTCAAACATCAGAGTTGTCTTTTTTTCCAACATTGCATTCCAAAGGTGATATCTCATTCCACGTATGTAAGTGTATCGGATCGCTCTGCACATACCTTACGTATATCAAATGGCGCTCCACATGTGATAAGTATTTGGGAACAAACTCATCAAATGGTTACACATTAGAAAACACTACTATTGACTACACTCCCACATACCATCGAATATATTTTGGGAGTCCCATATAGGTTTCTATCCTCGCCATAGGTAGCTGAGTTGGCCACCTTGTATACCATGATACACCGAACACAACATTCAAGGAGATTTCCTAGAATTACGTTAACTCCTTGGTTCTCGAAGGTGTATATTGTAGTTCACAATTTCTTGGTAAACCTTTTGCCTAGTTACCCCTTTGTTTTATTTCTATCTTTAATTTATAAAATCAATTAATAGACCATGAAACAACATCATTTTCATGGAACAACTCCTTAGTGGATCTTACGTTGAGACTAATGGAAATAGCTCCTGAGACCACCAATTAAGGAAATCCCTCTGATGGGAATCCTCGTCCTTTTCTGCCTTTTGAAAATGATTGTCCTCCTTATATATTAATGTTTTCCATTCCCGAATTTACCATTTCTTTACCATTTTGGTTATTTTCAACCACTATGGATCTGAATGTCCAAATTTTTCCTCAACCAAGTTCTCCTCTGCCTGAACATTATCAACCTCATGTTGATCCTAAAGTTGACCCTTTTCCTTCTTCACCTGTTGTTTCTTCATTCATTTATTCCTCTTCGGCTGGTGAATGTCTTGATTCCAGTAACTAGGAAGTTAAGAAGAAGAAGAAGAGGACGAAGACAAAGAAGAAAAATAAGCAAAGGGGAAACCAAGAAACCATTTATACCCATTCAAATAGTATGGAGAAACCTTCCAATCATCCTCGCAAAGTGAAATTCCCTTATATGTTGTGTAAGGGTGACCACCTTCTTAGATATTGTCTTGGTATTCCCATGGTACTAGAAGTGTGGTCGACAAGATCACATAAGTCCTTGTCATCAGCCTCCTAAGATCATATTGATGATAAATCATCACCTAGTGATAGTAAGGTCCATGGGAAAAAGGGTAAAGTTCAGCTTCCTTGTAAATTATGTGAAGGGAATCACCATATTTACCTTTTTCCTTATATGGATGAAGCCTCAAAAGTGTTAGAAAACCTTACAAATTATTAGTCGCATATTTTGGTTGGTTATTAAAAGAATTCTCTGAATCCTCCATTAGTTGATGGGGTGACTGATCATAATTCATCTTTAGAAAATACAAATCTCTCTGAACCTGAATCACATGAGTCTATTCCCAACTAACCATTGGTTGAGAAAATGGTTGACACGATTCCACCTTCATTTGATCGTATCTTTCCCAAAGAGAGTGAAGTTCATATCGATTAGATTCTTCTTGTTTTTTCATATTCCAATGAACTGGGGGGAAATCCTCATGTTCCCATGATACAAGGGGAAAATACTTCTTTTCCCATAGCACAAGGGGGAAGTTCTCTTGTTCCCGCAACACCCCCTCAAAGTAGTATGGTCACTTCCTTTGGTTGCAATCGATTGGAAGGATATCGTCTTCCTCCTTACATGCCCCTCTAGATCATACTAAAGCCTCATAATCTGGCCATACAGGCGCATCTATCAGTATTTTTTCCTCAACTGCTTGGCAATATTTATGTTCTTCACAGCTTGTGCCCATCACCCGGAATCTGTTAGCTTTTAAGAAAGGAACCAATCAAATGTTAAGAATCCTTCCTACGTTTCCTATTAATTCTGGAGGAAACATGATCCAGATTTTATGCAGGAACGCAAAAAAATACAGAAATAACCATGAAGATAGAGATGCAGCGGAAATAATGCTTCGTTTCATTAATATCAAATAACAGAAATATGCTTACAAGCATAATGGAAATAAAATAGCTAGGGTGCTGGTAGCGAATCTCTGAGAAGATATGTGATGGCTACAGGCCTCTGAACTGTGTTACAATGAGGCTCGAGGGCCTATTTATTGTTGAGAAACAATGTAGAACCTGAAACGTCCAAAAACCTAACCGTAGGAGATGAGGCGCCAAAAATGTGGGTGCCCGTTTGGGTAAATTGGTGGTTCAACTTCTTGGGGGCGTAACTTTGGCATCCGATCTCCGTTTGACACACTCAATAGCTCGTTATAAAGATCTATCCGAGGAGTAAAATTTTTGAATGAGAAACATCAGTCCATGGATCCATTTTTCTCTCTGTTTTCCCAAAAAACATCGTTTAGGGCCTCAGAATGGCTCCGGAAGTTCAGGACCCGAAAAACTGCTAAAAATAGTAAGTTTTGTTGCAACTTGAAAACTGAAAGAACTGATGGTGGGGGTTCAAATGGAATAGGTGGGTGGCCACCAATATCAACCTAGATCATTAAGGCCCCAAAACGGCTTCGGGAGTGGAGGACCCGAAAACCTGCTAAAAATAGTAAGTTGTGCTGAACGTGAAAAGCTGCAAGAATTGATGGTGCTAGTCCAAATGGAATAGGTGGGTGGCCGCCGATATCCACCTGGATCATTCCTCCCTCCTTAGGAAGCAATGGTCCCCATTGCGTTGAGATCCTCCATGAGATGATCCAAATTCTGTTGAACTGAGTAGTAGATGTGTTGAAGATGTCAAGGACTTGCGGGTGGACATGCTGGATGAATTTAGTAAATTTGGATTCTTTATCAGCCTCAAACAGTACATGTTTGGATTCTGTATGTGTAGTTGCAGGATGTATGACAACATCAAGTGGTGGTGCATTGGGAGTCAGATCAATGGAGTGCTTGTCCTGACAGTGTAGAGGAACCTCTATGAGTGAGGGGAAAACTTTCTCGTATTCCTCCATGACTTTGTCCATCTGCTGCAGCTGTGCAAGGGAGCCCTGTTTCGAGGTTTTGGCCACAATATTATTCTTTCCCTGTGAGTGAGTTGTAAGGAAAATGAATTTCCTGGTTTGGGAAACAATCTTATTGCGTTGTTTTGCAGTAGCCAAAGAGATGACAGGAGGTGGTACTACCTCCCATATCATGTACAAGTTATTTCCCAAAGTAATAATAATAGCACGAGGCCTAGACTCATACAAAACATGTCTCCTCCACAAGTATGGTTGCCCCAATAATACATCAGCTACATCAAGAGGAGCAACATCACATAATACCTCAATCGTGAATGGCCTGATACTGTATGGAAGGTGGCACTGCTGGCGGATGCAGAGATCTCTCCCTGGGTGGAGCTACCCGATTGTATATGGTTGTGGGTGTGCTATGGTTGGTAGGCCAAGCCGCTTCACGACCTCTGCTGAGATGAGGTTCTTTTAGCTTCCGCTATCGACGAGAAATTGCAGCGGAGAACCCTTCACCCACATCTGCGACTGGAAGAGGCGCTCCCCCTCCTCTGGATCCTCTGGACCCTCCCTCTGGATCTTGGTGGTGGCAACAATGGCATTGGGATCTGAATCAATGATATGTTTCCCTTTTTCATTTCCTTTATCTGGTTCTAACTCAGGATCAGAAAATGCATCTAATTCGGGTGCCTTTAGTTTGGCCACCAAAGATTGTTTTACTCGACACTCGTTTGTGCTGTGAGTGGGGCTGTTATGAAATTCACACCACTTCCTTGTGTCCTTCTTTGGATTTTTGGTGTTGTTCTGAGTTGCATTTCTTTGGCCTTGCCCCTTTTTCTTCAGTTCGGGGGCACCTTTCGGATTCGCAGATCCAAAGTCTCGCTTCTTCTGCTTAAATTTCTGCTCGATCTTGGCGGCATAGCGATATGTCGTGCCAAGCGATGTAATGTCGAGGAACTCCATTTCCTCTTGAATGTGTTTGTGTAGACAGCCACGGTACATGAGCACCAAATGTATCTCTGAATCTTTAATACCCAACTTTGTGTGCAGGGTATGGAACAGATTCGTCAGTTCGTGCACATCTTGATCCTTTTGTTGCCACAGCATGGTCCATTGGATGTATTTATCCTCATAGCTCCCCACGGGGTAATATTGTTCCTTGATGCCATCTTGAAACGAATTCCAAGTGGGTGTGGCTGAGAACAGAGAGGGTTCCCCTTTGCCCTCTTGCTCACGGTAGGTTTCCCACCAGTCTTTGACATGGGGGGCAGCTTTGAGGAGTGCAAAAATAATCTTTTCTCGGTCAGAGAAGTCATGGACTGAGAAATACCCTTCCAGCAAATTTAACCATCTGTCTACAGCGTCTGCATCTATTTTTCCTTCAAATATAGGAATGTCAAATTTCACCTATACCATGAAGGGAGTGCCGCCTCCAGAGTGGCTGTTGGATCCAGATGCACCATATGTGGGCAGTCGTTGAAGGATTTGAGCAAAGTTATCCATCATCACGTTCCTTTGTTTCTCGAGGGCCTCCTTGAGCAGTATTTTGATAGGATCTCCTGCTCCCTCATCTTTCCTTTCTTCTGCCATGGGAGGTCATCGGGGTTTGCGAGGCTGATCTTACAAGGGTTCAACCAGATCGAGCCCTAACTCCTTATACCCTAACTGCGTTGGGAACATGTGAAGAAAAACAAAGAAAGAGAAGACCCCCTCTGATACCACTAAGCCAGATTTTATGCAGGAATGCAATAGAATACATAAATAACCATGAATATAGAGATGCAGTGGAAATAATGCTTCATTTCATTAATATCAAATAACAGAAATATGCTTACAAGCATAATGGAAATAAAATAGCTAGGGTGCTG
This sequence comes from Pinus albicaulis, assembly GCA_034641835.2. Classification (NCBI taxonomy): domain Eukaryota; kingdom Viridiplantae; phylum Streptophyta; class Pinopsida; order Pinales; family Pinaceae; genus Pinus; species Pinus albicaulis. Next base: position 141,075,612 of record CM076575.1, read on the forward strand.
GTAGCGAATCTCTGAGAAGAGATGTGATGGATACAGACCTCTGAACTGTGTTACAATGAGGTTCGAGGGCCTATTTATTGTTGAGAAACAATGTAGAACCTGGAACGTCCAAAACACTAACCGTAGGAGATGAGGCACTAAAACTGTGGGTGCCCGTTTGGGTAAATTGGTGGTTCAACTTCCTGGGGGCATAAATTTGGCATCCGATCTCCATTTGACGCGCTCAATAGCTCATTAGAAATATCTATCCGAGGAGTACAATTTTTGAACGAGCAACATTGACCCATGTTGCTCTCCATTTTCCCAAAAAACATCGTTTAGGGCCTCAAAACGGCTCCAGAAGTCCAGGACCCGAAAAACTACTAAAAATAGTAAGTTTTGTTGCAACTTGAAAACTGAAAGAACTGATGGTGGGGGTTCAAATGGAATAGGTGGGTGGCCACCAATATCCACCTGGATCATTAAGGCCCTAAAACGGCTTCGGGAGTGGAGGACCCGAAAACCTGCTAAAAATAGTAAGTTGTGTTGAACGTGAAAAGCTGCAAGAATTGATGGTGCTAGTCCAAATGGAATAGGTGGGTGGCCACCGATATCCACCTGGATCAAAACAATACCTATATTAGTGTGATGGTAGTCAAAGGCATTATGGATTTTAATTTACTCCTTGGGTGTGTCTATTTTTATGACATGGGAGCTCTTTTCTCTTCACTCTTTCATGTGATGTGGTTTGGACATGAAAGGAAAATAATGACCATTGACTAGATTTTTTTCATTGGTCCTAATTTGAATCCAAGTCAACTAACATCCATAAATGGTACTAATATGCAAGTTGTATCACTACAAGGAAAAGACCCTCTAGCGGATGTTTTTGAGGAACCCCTTATAAAAATACCCCAGACATCCATTTCAAGCGAAGGTTACTAGAGGAGGTTGGTGGGCGGAGGTGTTTGCAGATGTATTTCGTATGCTCCACTTATCACCGTAAAATGCACTGGTGTGTTTAACACGAGAAAGCACCGGTGCGCCCAAAACATTGGAACATCAGACACCGTGTGCTCCGTACACACCCACCTGGTGTGTTTCCTTTTTGTAGCGTACCGGGCCTTTACAACACATCCACACTGGTGCCTCATAAAGAGTGCGTGGAAAAAAAAAAAAAAACTGTCTGGTGCGGAATGAAGAAAATGCACTAGTGCTCCCATAAAATCCACACACAAGAACGAGATTAAATAAAAAAAATTATGGCCAAAAAACTGCTCAAAACATTGGCACACCGGACACCATGCACTCCGTACACACCTGCCCAGTGCATTTTATTACTGTAGCACCTCGGTGCTTGAAACAAAATCCGCACTGGTGCCTCAGAGAAAGCGTGCGAAAATAGAAACCGGTCAGGTGGAATGATGAAAACACACCAGGGATCCCATAAACCCAGCATACCAGAACAAGATTAAATAAAAAAAAATTACGTCCAAAAAATCGAACAAAACATTGGCACACCGAACACCATGCGCTCTGTACACACCCGCTCGGTTTGTTACAGAGCATCCGCACCGGTGCCTCATAAAAAGCACGCAAAAACAGAAACCATCCAGCGCAGAATGACGAAAATGCACTGCTGCATCCATAGAATCCCGCGCACCAGAAGGGGGTTAAATAAAAAACAATTAGGGCAAAAAAACCACACAAAACATTGGCACACCGGATAGTGTGTTCTCCATACACACCCTTCCAATGCGTTGTATTATTGTTGCACACCAGTGCTTTACAGACCGTCCACACTAGTGCCTCATAAAAAGCGCACGAAAACAGAAACCACCCCGTGCAGACTGAAGAAAATGCACCGGTGTGCCTATAAAATCCCGCACAATGGAACATGGTTAAATAAAAAAATATTTATGGCCAGAAAACCACAATTTTCACTTTTGTTAGTGATACAGAGCTCTCAAGCACCAGTGCAATTTATCCTCGTCTGAGTCATCCTAACATCAGTGCTCCCATTGCACTCATTGCACACACTGCTGTTGTGCATTGCCCACCAATCTCCAACTTGAATTTTGCAAAACAGTGGAGAAATTTTATTTTGCAAATTCTACAGCAAATATGCCTCCTTGACGAGAAAATGTATATGTATTTTTCTTGTCTTTCCATAATTAAACCTTCTAGTGGATTAGAAATTAAAATAACCTTAAAATTAACCATTTAAAAGGAAAACAAAAAATTTGTCGCGTAGTGCGCTTGAGCCGTTTGGCTCGCACCGGTTGGCGGTGCCGCCTGCAAATTTACAGGCCACACTACCGTTGGCGCTAACAGCATCCACACTGGTTCCATGGCAGTACCGATAAGCGCACCGTGTTATTTTGAAAAAAATTTAAAAATTGCGGTGCACTCGTTTACCTGACCGCACTGTTGACAATGTGGAATAGTGGCAACACGGTGCATTCACTAAATGTTCTGCCCCGGTGCTGGTAAATTTATTAACGCGCCATGTTGCTGCTATTGCACATTGTCAATGGTGCACCCTGGTAAACCAGTCCTTATGGTATCCGCACCAGTTTTGGGAGAGTACCGAAGGCGCACCATGTTATTTTAATTTTTTTTTAAAAGTGCGGTGCGGTTTGTTATCCGACCACACCGTTGACCTAGTTGAATTACTGCGATGTGGTGCATTAACTAAAATCATAGCCTCGGGGTGGAAATTTTTGTTAGAGCACGACTTTCCGTATTTCACCTGGGTCAATGGCGCGGCCTTAAAAAAGGCCACACCGTTGACTATGTCACGATGGCATGAGGTCAGTCCATTGAATTAACTATACGCCCCGGGGCGTAGAGTTTCGTCAGCGCACTACCCTACTGACACCGTACATAGTCAACAATTCACTATAAATACTTCTGAAGCACCGTCATCGGGGTGCTTAATATTATTAGGTGCACCAAGGCCGGTGCTCTCCATAGAAAGATGCACCAGTACAAGTGCGTGACTATGTTTTCGACGCACCAACTATTTTTTTATTTTGTTTTCAAAAAAAAATATATATGTATATTTCTAAATACATGTGTTAATTAATTAAAAATTTGTGTTTAATATGTCAATAATTCAGAGAAATTAAAAGAGAGAAGAGTGGGAACAACAACAACAACAACAGGCAGAGCAATATAACATGGTTTGCCTATGGGAGGCACAAGAGAGGGACAGAGATGCATACCCTCACCCTATTACAGCAGCTACACAGGGGCTCCTAAGGTAGGTAGGCCTCCTCAAGTTTTATGAGGAGGCTACTTCCCTAAAGGGCCATAATTTGTTTTTGAGATATCTTATCCAAAGGTGGAATGCCAAGCAACAGGCTTTCTGGGTTGGTATCGACTAGCGATACATGCCCATTGAGGATATATACTTCATTAAAGGGCTATCGGGGAGAGGGGTGGATTTTCCCTCATTCCCAGAGGTTCCAATTAGCTATGTAGCAAGGATTTAGTTAGTTTAATTGCAGAGATACATTGGAGAAAATGTGTTGTCTCCTGTAGAGTTTTTGGTTGCTGGTGGTCAGTTACATATTGGTGCATTTGGTAGGGAGGAGGTGCAGTGTCTCTCACTTATAATTTCGACCATTTCTCACAACACCAGTGACGAGCAACACATTAGTTTCCTGCTTCTATATTATGTTGATTATTTAGTACAGAAGCCATGACTTGTTAGGTGGTCTGCCATTTTTTTGCGGCAATTCTGTACAGCCTTAGATATATGTCATGCTCATGCATAAGGGAGAGTGAATTTCCCTTTTTCTTCAGAGATTTTTTGTTATTTTTTGATAGGTTTCTAGAGATGAGGCCTACTTTTCTTTGGTAACCTCGTAGGATGACATTCCAAGAACGTATGCACATGTGGGGTCAGATGATGCCCAAGAGGGGTGACACTGAGTTTTTCACGAGGATAACACAGGATGCAGTGGAGTTGCTAGCCATTGTTGATGAGCATCCCTTCGTTATGGTCCCCTGTCCTTACGCAGGTTTGGATTGGCGAGGGTGTGCCAACATCCTCTTCACAACTGATGAGCCACCAGATGATAGAGGTAATATTATTGTTTTATATATTTAAAGTTATTCTAACATGTTCTTTAAATTGTTTTTATTGAATTGTGTAATGAAATTGTCTAATTATTGTTATGTACTTGTATATATTTTGCAGGAATTGGCTTTTTTGATGGCGAGGAGATGTCGGCACCAGTACCACATGATCCAGGTGTGGATCCAGCTGATGATGATTAGGGCATGGCAGATGCCAAGGATCATCAGGAAGCCGGTGCTAGGCGTGATTGACATGATGCTAGATACCTGATGGAGTTGGGCGACCAACTCAGTGCATTGATTGTTGAGGCAGGCATCAGGACCGTTCATTGCAGAGACATAGAGGCCGATGATAGGCTATTACAGATGTGGAGAGGCATGTAGCATGACATGTATAGCCTGATGTGGCATGTCGTAGGAGTTATAGTATCTTTTACGCGACTGACAGGGATTGTTGAACGTTATAGGCGTGGTCGTGACGTAGAAGGTGATGGACAGTCCACGAGCAGTGACTCTTCATCTCATGATTATTCACCTTGCGTCGCGTCAGATGAGCATGAGCCTCCACTAGCATCCAGTAGTAGTCTTCATGGAGATGAGGCTGGACCATCGGCCACGTCTAGTCGATAGCCTACAACATCCATCAGTACTCATGATAATGAGCAGGCTGGACCATCGACCTTCGAGGCTGCACCATTGACTGAGAAGGCCTCCACTAGTACTGATATTGATTTTGTACTACCACCAGCTGATCCATGACATTTATATTACAGTTGTATATTTTTAACCTTATATATATATATATATATATAAGGTCCATGTATTTTATGTTCATGTTGTAGTTGTACTTAATTTACATGTTGGTGATCATAATGATGTGTATATTGTTAGGTCCTGTTAGATATGTGCATTTAATGTGTATGTGATGATAGCATGAGTTATTTGACATGAGATGTATAATTTATGTTTGTGTTGTGACGAATATGTTAATATATAATGTTAATTGTGTTTTGTTAGATGATCATGATCACGATGATGTTAGCGATTTTGAATGTGTTTTTTAGTCAAATATGATGTTTGTACGATGGTTATGATGAACGTGATGTTTATTAATTAATTTAATACTAAATGATCATGATATTGTAAAATTGTAATATTTGTAATTCTAATTGTATGTAAAATTCTAAAATTGTAATTGTAATGGTAATTGTAATTTTTTAATTTGTAAAATTGTAATTGTATGTAAAATATTTGTAAAATTTTAATTATATTAATGTGAAATGAATTTATTAAAATTTTTAAATTTGTAAATTTGTAAATTTTAAATAATTGTAAAATAATAAATCTAGAATAATATGATTTATTGTAACATAATAAAGTTTAGAAAATAATGCAAATAAATTCATGTACTTTAGAATCATCATTATTTTATTATGATCTTAGATACAAAAAAAAAAAGAACTAATTTATACAATATGCCATTGTTTTTCAAATCAACATAATTACAAATAATTATCAACTGAATTATTGATTTTAACATTAACACAATGAAAATTACCAATTAATTAAAAATACATGTTATAATGTTTTGAAAAATCCATCTTAAAAAGTATAAATATTGATGAAATAACACATGCACCATATCACTCTCGGTTCTCATGATCACCCTCATTATCTTCCAGCTCGCATGGCATGATAACACTATTGTTCTCAAAAGTATGTTTTGATCTAGGGTCGTGTGTCAATACAAACCACCAATCCCTATCCAACACATCTGGCTAAAAAAACACTTGATTGTAGTGTTTAGGGAAAACATAGCACTCCTTAGCTTCATCCCACATCTTTCTAGAGTTGATACATATCAGCCTACTATCGTGATCTTCCTTTACATTATTCCGATCAAAGGTGTCCCACCAGTTGTACCTAAAAATAACACATTGGAAAGAAGAGAAAACCACTTCAATGATCTCTTGTATCTTTCTGATGTAACCTAACGTCCCTCGTACTAGGTTTTGATCACAGTGGCTAGATCAACTAGATTGATTGAACTCGACTTCCACTCCACAGTCTTGTATGATGTTTCTAGCATCGGCATTTTATGTGCGAAAATGGTGTCCATATGCCCAGATAGATGGGAACAAATGCACCTATTACAATTTTTTTTTAAAAATCATAGTGTCATATGTCTTATAATAACCCAACAGTTAAAATATGAAACGTAGATGTCTTAATATAAGTTTCAAATTTACATATAAATTAAAAATATTATTACCGAGTTGTTGTACCCAATCCCTATGTTTAGCGCATCCTCTTCAGCACGCAGGTAATGACCAATAGCACCGTATTTCTCTCTGACTTGGTCACCAACCCAACTATTTGGGCATATTTTTGAAACATTTTCTTTTAAATGATCGAAATATGGCACACTTCTACCATTCAACAGTTTGAATTATTTCCTGTCGCTATGCCATTTCATCCTCTTTTGTTCGTACAATGTGACCTGCGGTTGTGTCACTTCAGAATTGTAAAGAACAAATTTAGTGATTCCTTCAATTTTTGCATTTGCTGATGAGATCAAACCAACATTATATAGTAATTAGAGATCAAAATATACATTACATCGAAGTTCAACATGAATATTAATTAATTTTTGTAAATTTGAAAAATTATAAGTCACGTACTCTTTATCAAGCACTTTTGCCACTCGTTTAGAGCAACTCCCCTTCTCTTTCATCTTCATCCATTTCATCATCCCAAATCACCGCACCTGGTCTGTTGTCGTTTTGCTTGATGTACTCACTGGCATAATAGAAAGACTCATATGATATGTACCCCTCTGCCATAGACCCCTCAGGTTTTTCCCTTTTTCGAACAAAACCTTTCAATTTCTTCATGTACCTCTCTAAGAAGAACATCCAACGACAAGAAACCACCCCAACTAATTCAACCTCATCTACTAGGTGGATTAGAAGATGAACTTGTAAGTCCATGAAACTCATCGGTAGTTCCTTCTCAAACATACAAAAAATCTCAACTATCTCTTAACGCCACAATGCAATGCTAGCCACATGAATCTCCTTTGATGTGATCCAACGTACAAATGTAGATAATTTAGATATGGCATGTCCTAGGTCTTGAGAGAATTCATGTTTCACACACCCATGCACGAAAAAAGGATAATGACACTGAAAAGTTATAAACACGTGCAATAATATACAAAATTAGTTATGTTTTATGATCCCCTCATGGGATAAAATTTATTAATATAACAAATAATAAAATCATGCTTTTGACATTATATGTACTCTTAGAAGATGCAAATGGTCATGTGACTTCAACCCCGGAAAATGGTCATCCATAGTGAAGTAGCGCCGTAGTGAAGACCTGTATGAAGTTGGCACCCTCACATCCATTATAACTTCCTTTGCCAAAGATATATCATATTTTTTTTATATCCATGGGACATCACCTTCTTTCAAAAACCATGAATTAGAGGGACCAGTGCCTACCTCTAATCCCATACTTTATAATCATCTTGGCCAATGTTTCTTTTTAGTTTTTGAAGTAATAAGATCTTTCCTAACAGTCAATGTGTCACTTTTTTTCGATGATATGTGCCTCCATAAAGAAGATGAAACATTTTTAAATATATGCATGGGATCTAATAAGTGGGCAATCTTAAGATGCTCCCAGTATGGGAGGTCATAAAAGATAGATTTCATTTTCATCCCAATGGGAAATTTCTTAACATAGGTGTCGAAGAAATATGCATCATCGAACATAGGCTCCCCATTTGAATTGAAAATTTCTATGAACTCTTTCTCATTCTCTCTCTCATATGCTCTAAGCCATTCAGCTGGTGTCATTATTGGAGGCCTTTGGGTTCTCTCTCGTTTACCATTGAAAGCGGATGCTGCTCTTCTGTAAGGGTGTTCTTCTGGTAGGAATACCCTAGAGTAATCATACACTGGCTTTCGTAGGTCCTTGGACCATCTAGCTTTCAGAGAAGGTCCATAAAATTTACATCCAAAATACTCTTTTGTTACAAGACCTGCGAGATTATATTTGTATACATTAATTAATATGGATGTCACGTTAAATAATATCATGAAGATCAGAACAAATATTACAACGAATTAAATAACTAATATATGTGAAAGAATATTGTTACGTATATAAATAAATCAATAAATTAACCATGTAATTTACTAGAGAAAACTCCTAAGCCTGGATAACCATGTGTCGTGTAAGCACATATGCCATACAACATAAAACTCATTTCTGTTGTGATGGGCCTTGATACATCGTATACATTTATCCCATCCCATAATTCCTCCAATTCATCTCGCAATGGTTGTAAGTAGAAATCCATATTATTCACTTGTCTTCTACCAGGGACTATGAGAGCCAACATAAGATGTTCATTCTTCACGGAAAACCATGGGGGGGATATTGTTATTGATCACTGCTACAGGCCAAACAGAATAGTTGGAGTTATGGAGGGAATATGGATTGACGCCATCCATGCCTATGCTAAGTCATAGACTTCGTACTTCATCCTTGAATTTTTCGGGCCATGTATCCTCTATATGCTTCATGGCTATTGAATCAGTTGGGATTCGCATAACTCCCAACTGAATTCTGTGTGAGGCATGCCATCCCTGCAACATAGCTAATTATTTGCAACGAAAGAGCCTTTGAATCTTTGGCATTATAGGCATGTGCCTCAATATCTTAAAAGGAGGACCAATACGTGATTTGCCCTTATTTTTTATTTATCATACCTGTCATGCCCACATTTCGGACACATCTCTTTGTCTGCATATTCTCCTCTATCTAGAATACAATCATTTGGACATGAATGATATGATATGTACTCAACACCCAACATTTTCAACAATTTCTTTGCCTCTTCGCAGCTACCGGGAAAGACATTATCACTCGGAAGAACCTTATCTTTGAATAACCTGTAGTTGGTGATCATGGAAAAATATATTAATAAATGTACATTAATGTTGATATAATTATTAACGTTCATAAAATTTACCATTTGTAATGTTCATTGCAGTGTACTGATTATATTTCAAATTTATATAAGGGAGTACTTTGTGGTAACTTACCTCAAAAGTTCTAAGAAAAATGCATTCGACAAGCCAAACTTTTCGTTCAAGTTGTAGAGTAACATCGTTGTCCCCAATTGGGGAGACTTTGACTGACTGCCAGGTCCAAAGATAGGGGTGGTGGAAGCAAATTTAAGGCTTTCGAAAAAGGTGTCAGCGATATGAGCATCATCCCCTAGCTGATCATATTTTTGGAATGCATCTAACAACATTGTCTACATGGAAGTCGTATCCCTTAAGTAATCATGCATACCAACCTCTATTTTATTTCCTCCATTGCCAGCTTGTGAAGAAATACTATTGCTCTAGTCATTCCTAATTTGTGAATCTAGACGTAGCGGGAATTGAATCGGTGGTTGATTCAACCATTCTTGGTATCATTCCTCTCCGATTTTTTCTCTTAATTTAGTCCTCTCTCGATTTGACATTGTCGTGGGGTGAAACAAAAGATGGTAGGTCGGTCGTTCATCATCACTAGAATCCTAATAATTAAAAAGAAAAACTGAACATGATTAGTACAAAATATATGATATCAATTAGTAACCATGTTGACAATATTGCATGATTATAAATTGGTTTGAGGTTGAAATAATTACATATTAATCGATATATATACCAAAGAAGTATAATTATAATTACCATCATTGTCTCGGGATTGTGGTTAGAAGATGAAATATTGTTACAATTGGCAGGGTGAAGTGGCTGTCCATTTTCATCTACCAAATGCGCCTTGCAGTACGCAGCTCCTAATAAGAACTTCCGACGTTTTGGAGCAATTTGAATATTTTGTGCATATAAACACGATGTTCAATATGCATGAATCTACAAATTTGTATAAATTATAAATTTAATTAAGTTGTGCATGATTGATTGCATGGATAAAAAACATATATTCAATTATATAGTGAAAATATAAAACAAATCTGAAGTAAATATTACATCTAAAGATGGATAGGGAGAACTCCGCGATGGAATTTGAGGAATATTATGGTACGAGCTAGATTTTGAAGAATTGTCCATTCCATATAATACATGATATTTTCTCCCTGCATTTGAGCAAAACAACAATAAATTTTGGTGCACAAACCTAAATGTAATTTTGGTGTGTAATGTATAGATAACCGCACTGGTGCATTTTTGGTATTGCGCGTCGGTGCTATTTTATAACCTGACGCACTGGTAATGAATAACCGCAAATAAAAAAAGCGCAACCCTATTTTCTTTAAGTGAAAAAAAAGGCAGTAAATTGGAAGATGGGCAGAAAAATATTTTTGAAAATCTAACTTCATAAAAAATTTCTTTAAATACTAAACACTCTTCATTATTTCACTATTTTTGCAAAAAATTTCAGCCAGATATTTGTAGGATACATACCTGGAGAAAACAGAGCACAAGAACACTGTGGAGCAGGGAAATACGTTCAAACATAAATATTCAGAAAATCAGAATTCCAAACCTTGTACCATAGAATTTCAAATGATGTGAGTAAAGTTTATTGTTTTTTTTACTTTTTTTTTGCAGTTTTTTTAATGCAGTAAAAGAAAAAATCAAAGTTTATTGTTTTTTTTTACTTTTTTCTGTAGTTTTTTTTATGCAGTTAAAAAAAATCAAATTTTATTTATTTTTTACTTTTTTTTTTCTGTAGTTTTTTTTACATTTTTTGCGGTTTTCAAAAAAAAAAAAAAAAATTCCATTTTTTGAAACAAAAACCCTACATTCTTTTTGCTTCTGCCCTTTCTTCTCTCTCTTTCTGTAATTTCAAAATTAGGGCTTTTCAATTTAGATTTATAGGGTTTGTAAAGTCATAAGACATCCAACCCATGGGACAACTTGCATAGTCGGATCCCAATCAATGTTGGCCCTTGCGTGATGTTAAAAAAAATAGATTTTTTTTCCTCGGTGCACCCTACGTAACATAGCGCACCGATGCACCCTGTTATACTAGCACATCGCGAAAGTACAGTAATAAAAAATAAAAAAACAAAGTATGTTCTTATCAGTGCGCCATATGTAACATACGACACCGGTGCACTATTTCATTATGGCGCACCGCGAACATGCTGTTTCGAAAAAAAAACCATTTAGAAACAAACCCTACATTCTTTTTGCTTCTGCCCTTTCTTCTCCCTCTTTCTGTGATTTTAGAATAAGGGCTTTTCAATTTATGTTTATAGGGTTTTATTGCTAAATATAAGCCTAAGACATCCAAACCACAAGACAACCTGCATAGTCGGATCCAAATCCATGTCGGCGCTTCCATAAATTTAAAAAAAATTAGATTTATTTATTTATTTTTTTATTTTTTTTTAATTTATTTTTTTTTAGTGTGCCCTGTGTACCTGATCGCACCAGTGTGCTATGTTATCTCAACGCACTGCACAAGTACTGTGATAAAAAATTTAAAAAACAAAATATTTTTTCTCAGTGCACCATTTGTAAAATATGCAGCCGGTACGCTATTTCATTATGCCGCATCGTCAACATTCTGTTTTGAAAAAAAAAACAACTTTCAAAAAATACAAACCTTACATTCTTTTTGTTTCTACCCTTTCTTCTCTCTCTTTCTGTGATTTCAGAATTAGGGTTTTTCAATTTATATTTATAGGGTTTGTATTGCTAAATATAGACCTAAGACATCCAACCGACGAGATGATTAGCATAGTTGGATCCCAATCCATGTCGGCCCTTGCGTAAATTTAAAAAAAAAACAGATTTTTTTTTTTTTTTTCTCAGAGTGCCCGGCATAACCTAGTGCACTGATGCTCTGTATTATACAAGCACACCACATAAGTAATATGATAAAAATTTAATAAATGTTTTTTTTTATCGGTGCACCATATGTAAAATATGGCACCGGTTTATGCTACAAAAACTAACACTGGATGATTTTTATTATTTTATCATGGTTAGCCGGTGTGGTGATTGACATGTAACACACTGGTGCTCCTTGTTGACATAGAGCACCGTATGGTCTATTATACTATTTGTGTGGTGCGTTTCTAAGACACCCATGCACTGGAGTCGGAGCGTACACTATGAATAGCACACCAGTTTGTTGAGATTTTTTTTTTACTTGAAAAGTTGACAATTTATTTATAAATATATTAATGAATGATATGGTACAAGTTTGAGATTGATAAAGAAATGATTGACAAGAGATCAAGTAACAAAAATACTGATAACACATCAAGAAAAGAAAAAAAGACAAGTTCTTTATAATTTTTTTACAAAAAATATTATTTTTGAACTATATGTAAGTTTAACTAATATGTATTGTTTACTTTGTATCATGCAAAGTCACAAAATGACGAAGCTTGATAAGGTTATTTCTGATCTAAGACCAGAAGAGCGTAAAAGCTTGATGGAAAAATTGCTAAAAGATGAATCAGGTGAATGAAAAAATACTATCGATCCAATATGAGTTTCGTTTTTTAGTTTTCATTAATAATATAATTAAAATTATTAGATAACATGTGTCAAACAGTCTATTAATTCACATATGTTTAATTTTGTACAGGGACCAAAAACTCAGAAAATGAATGTTGTTCTAAGAAATGAAAAAAAAAATGGAACATGCAAATGAAAAAGAATTTCTCCTTAGCTCATCTGGAGTGGTGCAAGAGGTTAACGAAAGGGGGAAAAACTTTTACAAAAGTTTGAGGGATCTAGTGGAACGAATGTATAGACGCTCTTTCCACTTACAATACAAAAACCAATCCAATGATTCCAAGAACCAAATTTTATCTAAACTACAGGAAGAGTTTCCAAAGAATTGGTCGATGAGACATATCGGACTTTTAATAGCAAAAACGTACAACAACAAAAAAGAAAGAATGGAAAAGTAATATTCCTTTAAATGTTTGTCTAGAATTATTTATAAATATCTCTTTTGTTATACTTACTTTTCATATATCAATATAAAAATTAAATAGTTTATTGTCATGTTACATTTTTGGAAGATTATGAAAATCTCAAAAGATCAACGAGATGATATCAGAAATATGCCAGTTGGAATGTCCAAAAAGGTGTACAAGGAGATGATCAAAGAAATGGACAAAATTGCATCGCAAGAGGAGCCATCTCAACAACAACGTGCTCCAAATGTAATATGTAATCATTGATTTTTTTGATCATTAGGTACAATAAATAAACAATTTAGTATGAAATATTAATTTTCAAGTATTTTCTTGTAGAACAGAAAAGAAAATAGAACCCAGTTAGCACATAAAACAGGATTGCAAGGAAGAAAAGGATTTATATCTAAGTTTGTGAGTAATTATTACTTCCTTATAACAACTTAACTAGATTTCATTTTTGTATTTTTAAAGTATTTTTACAAAAATCATCATTGAATTTTTTCAACAGGTGCTAACATACAAAGAAGAAGCATCAGAGGAATTTATTGAAATTGGGTTAAATATGGGTTGTGAGTATATGTTTGCATATCAGAACTTTATTGTGGAATTTGTAAGCATCTATCGATCTTGTTTTACTAAGCTCCATCTAAAATTAATAGAAAAAATAAATATTTTATATTAAATATATGATTTGTTATGGGGTATAAAACTTGTAGGAAACAAAGTATGGAACTACGCCAACAGATCAAATCTGGAAAGATAGCATGTTACATGGCTTTGAAAGAATGTGTATAGTTTATGAGTCAATTTTTGCATTTGTACGTCATTTATTTTTTATTTACATTGATGTATATTATTTAATATTGCAATTTTCATTACTCTCACCAATGTATATACACTCATTACAATTTATTTTTATGTTTGTAGATGGAAGGTGAAGAATAAGAAAACAATCAACATTGTGAACAAAACATTCCTGAAAATAAAATCATGGAAGTAGCTCTAGCAGTGATAGCAGTGCAAGCGAAGAATGATGATTACTATGTTTGGATATCAAAGCAAGACGTATTTTTTGAAATATGCGTGTGAAATCAGACATTTTCTTTAATGTAATGGAAATAGTGTCCCAATTGAAAGATAAAGGGATACCAATAACTGTCCCATTTTGTATGACAAAGAATGTCTTATTCATATATATATAATAAAATATGTTTTAATTTATTTTATTGCGTTCTCCATTGTCGTTCTCAAATGCACTAATAAAAATTTAATTCATATGAATATTGTTATAAGATACATATGTGTTGAATTTTGATGAATAATGAATTTTAAAAAACCACAATAATTATGATATGATATAACAAATTAATCCAAACATCACATTCAAGTGCATTAATAGAAATTTAATTATTATGAATATTGTTATAAGATGTTTCAAATTTTGATGAATAATTAATTTAAAACAATCACAATAATTGTACTGTCACAGGTCAATGTTTCTAAAAAATACAAAATGAAAACTAGTGCGTGTATTCTTACACCGATGCGTTTGTATTCTTAAGCGCACCGGTGCATTTCTACGACCTATGGGCACTGCACAAATACCAAAACCAATTAAAAATATCGAGGCATTTGTGCAGTATGGTGCGTCGATGCATTTATGTCTATATACGCATCGGTGCCATTTTACGACCTATGGGCACTGCACGAATACCGATACCAATTATAAATCTCAATGCGTTTGTGTGATACTATGCATCGAGGCATTTTTGTGTCTATACGCACCAGTGCATTTGTATGACCTATATGCACCGCAATACTAATACTAATTATAAATCTCGGTGCATTTGTGTGATACTGCACATCGGGGCATTTAAGTTTCTATATGCACTGGTGCATTTATACGACCTATGGGCACCACACGAATACGGATACCAATTATAAATCTTGGTGCATTTGTGTGATACTACGCATTGGTGCCTTTCTATAAGTCTACGTACCAGCGCATTAATACGACCTATGGGCACCGCTCAAATCTCAAGACCAATTAGAATGGCCCCATGCTTTATATCACTAACACTATGCCCGGTGCATTCTCCTTGAATTTCCCCGGGGCTCCGGCTATCGGTACACACTAGTGTGCTAAATCCCAATTAGCGTATCGTTGAAAAAAAACATCCATAATTACCTCCGACCGCCCATTGTTTTTTTTAGTTGTGTTGAATTTCTGTTAAAATCTCCGCCAAAACTTTCGTAACCATAAATGGATGTTGTAGAATTTTATTTTTTTAAAATTTTGGGCAATTTTATAACACTAAAAACCTCCTTTATAACCTCTTCTAGAGGGTCTTTTCCTTGTAGTGCATCTCCCTCAGCACAACTTAATTATGTGGAAAGTTGTTCTATGCCCATGTGATCTAGTCAATGACATAGTGCATCATGTACTGGAGGAACTGGAGCCTGATATTTCTAATAGATCCCTTGATATGATCCCTTCTAGAGCATTGTTATCCCATCTAATAAGAACCTCTTGGAATCTATGGCCTCTTATGGGCCACGATCAAGGTTTTTAGAGCATAGTTCCTTGTCTTCTGTCATGATCCTTAAAAATGAAACAATTTTCCTGGAGCAAAGTTCATTTTCTTATGTCAAGCTCCTTAAAAAATAAAATAGGGTTTTTTGAGCATAGCTCATTTTCTTGTGCTAAGCTCATTAAAAAATGAAACATATCCCCTTCAATTCGAGTCTTTGATTAGATCTCATAAATTCCCAATGGATTCCTTCACTTGACCTCATAAATGAACCTTTATTCCATCCATGTGTTAGTAACCAGTAGTCTACTTGGGTGAATGAAATGAAGATTTGGGGGCATTGATCAGGAGATCAAGTCATATGCTCAAAAATTAAAGTGCTTGAAACAAATATGAACCTAAGCAACCAGAAAGGTCTCCTCGTTGTGATTCTGGCGCCGTGAACGATTCAAAAAATCGATGTCATATGAGGAAGATATCATGTTTTTTTCGTTTTCCCAAACATCAAAATTTTAGTGACTCGATGCCCAGTCAACTCGCAGGTACAATCAACGAAATATTTTGGGAATATTCCATTTTCTTTTGAGCCAATGTGGTGGTGCCACGTGGCACTTTTTGGGCCATTGGATGTTTTTATATATTTGCAAATGATTGAGTGACACGTGGTAAGCATGCAGGTCGCCACGTGTCCTCATAAGGTTGGTGTAAAATTTTTGTGGGGTCGACAGGTGTCGAACCCGCGACCTCCTATCCGCCTGCAAGACCATTTTTCATTCCACCTACACATGTTACTTAACATATTAAGGTGCGAATACATTTTTGAAGTTTGTTTAAAAACACACTAAGGGCTTCGGAGGCCAGCCCCGAAGGGCTAGCCCCCCTCACATATGATCCTAGCACCAGGATTGTGGCCTTCACACTAACCACCAGCACACAAACTGTCGCAATGAAGAACGATCATATATAACAGTGACATTAAACTTGCAATGAAGCAATTTCATAAACCGTAACTACCGGTAGAGTATGGGAGGCGTTCACATGTCACTGTGGCATTTAATGTAAAGGGTTCGGAACATCGCACTCCGAGTTCCAAGACCTCTAGTGGGTTTTTTGCAAAAAGATTGATCAGATGAGGAGGAATGGTTAGTGTGACGGTTAAAATTTCTAGTTATGGAACCACATTACTCGGGGTTCCAACCTCAAATGAAGGGAGTTCAAACCATTAGCAGAGGATTCGGTGGGCGTTGCATGTGACCACCCCGCCACTCACAGTTAATGCCAACTTAACTGCTCGAAGGATTTGGAGTGCACCTGCAAATTTTGGGTTAACCATTAATTTATCTTTAGTTAAACTACCAGTCTCCACATTAAGTGGACCTTTTCTAGCTGTCATTGGGAAAAATGCATTGGGAGGTCAATGTTCAACCAATTTTGGTGAAACAAGCATCTACCTACACTAATTTGAGTATTATGGAGCCATTGGTGCAGAGAAAACAACCATTAGAGGCCTAAAAACATATGTAATTTATAATTTTAAACATAATGACAAATAGGGACATGCCATTGGGAGCTGGACCAGCAGATGTAGCCCAGGAGGGGTGAATTGCTTCATCATGCCTACTGTGTAAAGCTTATATATCAATTTTTTTCTCTGTTATGCACTGTTGTTTATTTTTTTTAAGGCTTATTTACATGCTTAAAGTTCACTACTTCATCTAAATTTCATGGTTAAATCTCTCATACCTTAAGCCAACTTATGGAGACAATTTGTACATGTTTATTTAACTGAAAGGAAACTTAGCACAACAAAGATAATACACTCCTTTTAGATCAAGTTAGTATCAGAGCTAGAGTTTATTCTCTGGTGTTTTTATGTGAAAGGGATTCTTAACTGTTTGTAAGGGTTTTCATGCTTACTAGGCTCAAGCATAAGAGAGGAGAAGGCAAATTGGTGGAAGCAAGACGTTCTCAAAGTGAGCCACAACAAAGGAGGGGAATATTGCCACATTATCCACCACCTAGTCCACCTCCAAGAGGAACAGAAGCAGTATCAATCACGCCTCCAGGATAAGAAGAAACCCATGAAGAGGTGGATCCCAAAGAGGAAGAAAGAGTGTTCAGGAAAGCATTCCTTGGCATGACTGAAATGGTGAGAGTCCTTTATCAAGAAAGGACTGAAATAATAGAAGGAGAAGGATCCAAACATCACAAGGAAGGTCAGGGATCGTCAGGAGGTCACAATGATGAAGAAAAATAAAATAAGGGCAATGGAGGAAATTGAGGTAGTGGAAAGTCACCATCCCTAGCCTCTTCATCATCATCCTCTACTTAATCTTCAGTACACCAGTCACACAAGTCAAAGAACACTGGAAAAATTCCTTTTCTAAAAATTGATGTTAAGTTTTAATTGCCAATGTTTAAAGGTGAAGTCAATATATAAAAGCTTGATAATTGGATTTGGAAAATGGAGGTTTATTTGAGAATTCAGAACCTTC
Organism: Pinus albicaulis; assembly: GCA_034641835.2. Lineage (NCBI taxonomy): Eukaryota > Viridiplantae > Streptophyta > Pinopsida > Pinales > Pinaceae > Pinus > Pinus albicaulis. Next base: position 141,093,680 of record CM076575.1, read on the forward strand.
ATGATGATGACACCAATATCCAACTAGCTTCATTGAGGATGGATTGTGAAACTCTTGTTTGGTGGGAAGCCAAGACAAAGGAGGAGATCAAAAAACATGGTAATATTATTATATCATGGAATGATTTCATTACTTCAATAAAACAACAATTTTATCCATTAGCTCACATGTAGAAAGCCATAATGAACTGGAAAAATTTTAGACAATTGAAAGGAAAAAATGTACAAGACTACACCAAATAATTTAGGAGGATATCTCTCTTATTAGGGTTATATTTTCAGAGTCAAGATACTTTTATCAAGTACACAGGAGGCTTACATAGTTACCTTAGACATACTATCCTCATGTTTAATCCTACAAGCCTAGATGAGGTATGTGTTCAAGCTACACATTTAGAAGCTAGAGGGAAAATACTTTTGAGGAGGGTAGAAACAAGACTTTTAAGGGGAAAAACAAAGAGAATACCTCAAAATGAAAAGGAAAAAATAATGCATATTTCAATAAAGAGGGAGATAAAGTGGTTTGTAAACATTGTTCAAGAGAAGGCCATGAAGAGAAAAACTATTGGAAACTACATCCTGAAAAGAGACCCAAATTTAACAATAACAAAGGGAAGAAAAAAATTGAAGCTACAACTCAACATGAATTAGGAGAACATTCAGGTGATGAAACTAAAATTACAGCCATGGGATTGAAGAACATGAAGGGAAAAGAAAATGAAACAAAACCCAGTACTAGTACTTCAAACTGTCACATAGAAGCTCCAAATGAAGAAGAAAGAATTGAACTGTTTCATGTGAGGGTCATATCCAAACATGCCAAGTTTGATACACTATTTGACAATGGTTCACAAGTGAATTTAATCTCTGAAGGCTTTGTCAAGAAAATTAATCTTGAGACCATTCCACATCCAAAACCATATCCACTTGGGTGGATTTTTAAGGATGCAAATTCACAGGTTTCCAAGAAGTGCATATTGCGTTTGGCAATAACTGCACATTTTTTTGACACGGTTGAATTAGATGTGGTTCCGCTTGATATTACAGGTGTTGTGTTGGGTAGTCCTTACTGGTATGACAGGAAATCTATCTTTCATCGCGATGAGAAAAAATACCATTTATTCACAGATGGAAAGGAGTACATTGTTAGAGCACATCGCAAGAAAATGAATATTGCAATAGTAAATGCTAGACAGGTAAAAAGGCTGGTGAATTCAAGTAAGAATTTTTTTCTTCTAATGATTAAGCCTAAAGATGATGTTAATCATGAGTCATTTGAAGATTGTGATCCTAAGTTGAAATAAGATTTATATGATGTAGTTGATGCACATCATGAGATGTTTCAGGAGCCAACAGGTTTGCCTCCTAAAAGGGAGATTCAACATGAGATTCAGTTTCAACAAGGTTGTCCTCTTCCAAACATCGGCATGTATCGCATGTCGATAATGGAGAATGCTGAAATAAAGAGGAAAATCAAGGACTTGTTGGAAAAGGAACTCATAAGTCCAAGCACTTCGCCATGTGGTTCCCCTATAGTTCTGATTCCGAAGAAAGATGGGACTTGGCTCATATGTGTCGATTTCAGAGCTTTGAATAAGATAACGGTAAAAAATCGATACCCACTCCCAAGGATAGATGATTTGTTAGATCAGCTGAAAGAAGTGAAGTATTTCACTAAGTTAGATTTACGAAGTGGATATCATCAAGTAATAATTGTAGAAAGCGACATATGGAAGGCTGCATTCAAAACCAAACAAGGACTCTTTGAGTGGTTGGTTATGCCATTTGGTTTCTGTAATGCACCGAAGACATTCATGTGTGTGATGGATAATGTTTTGCGTCCATTTCTTGATGACTTTGTGATTTTTTATTTAGATGATATACTTATTTTCAGCAAAACAAGAGAAGAGCATGTCTTGCATGAAAAGAGGGTACTTTATGTTTTGAAGAAAGAGAAATTATTTCTTAAGATGTCTAAGTGCGAATTTGGAAAAACTTCTTTGGTTTATTTGGGACACATTGTAGGAGGAGGTGCATTGAAAATTGATACTTCTAAATTGGAAGCCATTGTGAATTGACCCACTCCCAAATCAGTAAAAAAGGTAAGAAGGTTTTTAGGCACAGCTCAGTATGGGAGAAATTTTATTGCTAACTTTTCTGCCATAACAGCTCCTATGCATGTGTTGGTCGCTTTAATTGTTTTCACAATTCAAGCTCCACATAAATTGTCAACCCGAGGAAGTCTTTTTATTCCAAAGACAATCACGCACTGGATATGCTCAATTTCAAAAGCAAGAACAATGTTGTAGTAAAAAGCCACAAAATTATTAATCACACAAATCTAATTATTCACACTCTGTTTAATCAAAGCTGAAGTCACTTAAGTTATAGCAGAAATAATTCCTATGTTGCAGTTAAAATCCAAATAAAGGAAAATGAATCTGCAAGAAAAGAAATCAATCAACCATAGCAGGAACAGGACCCTATTTCTTAATTAGGAACTTCAGCACCTGCTGCGTGGCACTAATCACACTGTAGAAAACATAACTCAAGAGACCAAGACCCTATTCCTATGAACAGGAACCTTCAGCACTTGTTCTCCTGTTTCTAATCACACTGCAGGAAAAGGAAGGCAATTAGTGGAAGCAGTACCCTATTCCTTTGTACAGGAATATTCAGCACCTGCTTCCCAGCATCATACATTCACACAATTAACAGAAATGGATTTCTCAACTTCTCAAGAATGAATGTATTAAACACATGCAGCGTTAAGGAAACAGAGTACTTGATGAACTACAGAACTGTGTAACTAGTGTTCAACAACAGAATTAAAGTAAAGTGAAAACAGCGTAAAGAATTAAACAAATTACAGGAACAGAAGGGTGAATCTTGTGAGGAAGGCGGGCCCTTTCCCTCTCACAAGATTCCCCAGGGAAAGAATTAAATTGGGGCGCTCAAAAGAAGATTTTATTCATCTGTCAAAAGAAATGATACATTACAGATGGAGTCTAGCTCCGGTTCTCACACAATGTTCTCCTGTAGCTTTCAAAAATGAACTCTCCACTAATGATGATGTCTCCTCTTTTTAAAGAGGAGACATCTTTTACAATTACATGAGAGAAAATCTACGTTTATCCCAAATCTGTTCGCTTTCTTAAAATAGGACTATTCTGTTCTTCCAAAAAAAGATATTGTTACAACAGAGACAACAAGAATGCTATCTTCAGAATGGTCCATGTAACCATGTCTTCATGCTGTTACTATTGTTCCACAAAAGGCTCTTCCAGAATCGCGAATTACGAGTGACGGAATTTGCGTGCTTGCTGGCTGTTTCAGCAACTAAGTCAACTGTTTCAGCAACGGCCGCTTGTTCCTAGCAAAGCATATAACTTATCTGCGATCTTTTGGACTTATGTTAGCAACAATGCACTTCGATAAATGATAAAATATAAGAGTATTATGGAATTATATGTAAACAGATTAAACATATAATAAAGAAGAGGATTTTATATACCTTGGGATAAAGTAGATGAAAATGATAATGGAATCCTTTTTAATCATGGTTTTAAAAGTAAAATGGTGTCAAAGTATATAGCAAAAATGATACATAGTGGAGTCCTAACATCCCCCCCAGCTGAAAATGTTGCATGTCCTCAGGCAACCCCTAGTCTGAATCAGAGTCTGAGTACTGATACTGTGCATGCAAATTACTCAAGCAGTAGCTGGAGAAGGTGGCATCTGTAGGAGCTCGGAATCCTTTATTGTTCTGCAATTGCTGCCATGTTGAAGCTTCATCTCTGCCAGCCAATTGATAGTGACACTGATATTTCTCTGAAGGCAGCCATAAAATTGGAAAATGAAAATGATACCCGATCCAGTTTACTCCACAATGTTGAATGCATCTAATGTAATTAGGTACCCTGGAAAGTGCAGCTTGAAGATTGTCAGGGTTAAAAGGGTGATAATCCTATCTTTCTTTACATGACTGCTGCCAAAACATAGTATTGGCCTTCAATGCAGCAGTCCCCTTTACTCTAATTTGCTGTTGACACTTAAAAAGTGTTGAAGCCTGTAATTGTTGTATATACCTATGCATTCCTGGCTTCTGTAAGAATTTATGATATTGTGCTATAAACATGGCTGGACTTAAAGGTTCTGGTCTAATCCAAAGGAGTCTATTCTCCTCATTATGACTGCTTGCAGTGAACGCAGTTTGCCAAGTGAGCTGGTTGGACAAAAATGAAACAAATGCCCTTATTTGGATATCACCTGCAATTGGAATAAGATTAACTCTTCTATTGTCGGGAATGGCCTCATTATGAAGGTAAAGTTCGCACAGCAAATGCTGGTCACTTTCAGGGGCCTCAGTAAAAGTCTCAACAAATTTCTCTGAAGTAAGTAATTCATGCGGTCTGCCATCCTTTATTGCTTTTAATTGAAAATAAACTAATCATTCAGAAAGAAAGAGAGAGTAGTTTACAGAGGGTTTGCGGGTAGCCATCAACTTCTGTACTAATGAAAACATCAAGGCCATCTTTCCTTAGATTCCTTGACTTCCTTTTTGGAGTCCCTGAGTTGTTGCAATATCTGTTCCCAACTATCCCAGTTGGCATACATGTGATTCTGCCATGCTAACTTATGCTGCTGTAGTATTGTATCTTGTTCTTCAGCATATTGTTTCTTCCATTTGTTCATCAGTTCCAATTGATTCCATGGCAGGGTCTGTGTGCTAGCATTAGAAGTACTGGGTTGGGACGTTGTTTGAATGGCTACACTGACTAACTTAGGGCGAGATATCTGTGGTGGTGCTTCTGTCTGAGTGGCTGCATTAACTAGCACAAGGCGAGATATCTGAGGTTTAGTTTCTTTTTCTTCCTTTATTGAGAGCCCTACTGGTTCTTGTGGAGCAGTAGGGCATCCCTCTTTTATTCCAGCTGATGTAGATGCCTCAGATACTTGAACTTTAACTAGTTTGTAGCCTGCCTGCTGGTAAATATTACCACACTCATGGCACATGTATTCCTTACATGGCTCCTTATTTTGCATTGAGGCTGTGTGTGCTAACATATAGAGATTCAATTCTCTATCAAAAGCTTCTCGAGCCATGGTTAATTCATTCTTGTAGGCTTCCAGTTCAGACTTCAAGAATTCATTCTCCTCCAATAAAGATGTCATAGTATGTAAACCCTGTGTGCTGGTTGATTTTGCTGGGGTAGTCCGCTGTTGCACAGCCGTAGCTGGTTCTTGTGGGACAGCTACAGCTGGTCTCCCACTATCATCATGCTTGGTGTATTTTTGTACCACGGTGGCTGGTTCTTGTGTTTCAGCCTCTGGGTAAGTGACTGGTTCTTGTGTGACAGTCACTGTTTGAGCCATAAACAATGTCGTATTATCCCGGGGCACTGGTTCTTGTGTGGCAGTGCCACCGGACGAGACGGGTTGGGGGGTTTGAAATGGGGATGAAGATTGGAGTTTTAACAGAATAGTTGCAGGGTCAGGGGAAATGGGAGTAACTCCTGTTTCAACAGTCCTCTTCATTTTCCTTTTTGGTAGGAAAGCAGAGAAGTCACTGTCTTTCCTTTTCTTTGCGAGGGAGGATTGTTCTCTGGGGGAAGGGCTTTCGGAAGAAGTGAAAATTTGAAATTTAGCCGTTGTCCGTCGTTTGGAGACTGAGACTGTTGGGGTTCTTTTCTTTTTATAAGTAGGTGGGGATGGGGGTGTTAGAGAGTCGTCACTAGGGATAAAAATAGTGGGAACGGTTGACTCTACTAAGTGGGACGAGCTTGGGGTTGGGTCAACTGGCTTTGGGGCTGAAGTTACTGGGGAATGTGGAATATCGTCCCGTTGTCCTTCATAAGGAATTTCAGGAGTATCTTGGGAACTTTCGGGTTGTTGGGACGTTTGAGCCTACTGAGGAATTTCAGGCAGCTGGGGAACAGGGAGTGGATCAATCAGAGGGGGATTTTGCTGAGCAAAACCCCTCTGTATTAACAGTTGGCATAAACGATGGTGGGTGAGGGATAACATTGGGAATTTAGACCGTCTACAATAATAAGACATGTTTCTAATACAACCAAGAAGATAATAGGGGATATTAACCATTCGACCATTTCTCAAATGATTCATCAAAACAAAGTCGTGGTTGTACACTACCTGGTAACGCCCTTCACATGTCAAGTAGTGCTTGATGAATTCTGCCACTGATGGCCATGGTCGAGGAAGTGAATGCAGACTGACGCCGCGGCCTTTAAGTTCAACTGGCTCATCTGGACGAAGAAAATCTTGCTGTGAATTCAGAATAACCTGCTTTCTGCTGAACCAGCGATTCCCAATGGCTGGCAACCCTGAAACTTGAACTATGTCCTCCTCTGTTACTGAAATGCGAACCCCTTGAACCACTGAAAAATCTCCTTGAAGGTTTTGTGCAAACTCTAAAACTTGTTCCTGGTCAAATTCACCCAACCTTTCAAAATATACTGTCCATCCCGCTTGTTGGAAAATTTGATAGGCTTCGGGGAACAATTGAAGAAGATTTATGGAACCAGGCTCGTGTCTAATGGTCGACCCTCCCATGGCTCTAGCTTTGAATTATATGCAGAGGCACATAAGACAGTAAACACAGACTTTGATCGCGCTAGTTGTTGCAACAGAGGCTGTAGGGTCTCAAATGACGGCGGAAGTGGATATAAAAAGGACAGAGGATTGGTTAATGCGAAATGATTGTTCAGTTTTCGAAATTCCCCCCCCTACGTATGGTGTAATGATGATTGGGCGTGTAAAGATTGTAATCATTATGAATGAAATTCTCTCTTTAATATAGTTTAACTGAATTACATTAAAACCTCATACCTTACATTTTTACCTTTGGTTTAATAATTCGAAGTGTCAAGTGCTTCAAAATGGCTTTAATATACATGGAAGAATCTGTAGATTTCTCTGAAATTTAGAACAGGAGTGTAGCCGAATCTGCTCAGTGCTGAATAATTTTTCACCCAAAGGATCTGAAGTATGAACGTGGAGAACCAAAAAGCTTATATAACAGCAAAGAGAAATGATATTTTAATGATGACAGGTTGCTGAAACTGGTGTTTCAGCAACAGAAAAATGAACGATACGTTGCTGAAACTGGTGTTTCAGCAACGGGAAAAAGCAGAAAAATGGGATAAATGACTTGGGTCTGTAAGAAATGGGGGAAGTATTTGGTAAGGGATAATTTAAGCAGTAAGGGATGGGAAATACTAGCTGAAGGGAGAGATTTCAGGAATGGTATGAGTGGGAAAAATGGAAAAAGGGCAATAATGTAGAAGTGAGGATGAAGGGGTATTGGTAGGAAATGGGGTAAAATGAAGGGAACAAGCTTTCTGTGATTGAAGCTTCAGATCTTCTCATGATGAATCTGTCCTCCTTAATGAGCTTTTCCAGAATCTGCAAAATTCAATTGTAATATGCCAATCCTTGACAGGGATTATTAGTGCTAAATCTATTCTAATACTAAAAATACAGTGCAGAAAATTAAGTGCTGTGAGGAGCAGAAGACTCCCCTAGAAAAAGATAATGAATATCAGTCATGCAAGCAGTCTTGAAATCCTCTTTAGAAACAGGGCGCTGGTATAGACGGAGCCTATGACCATTGACTAGTAGAGGTGTTTTAGAACCATCAATTGTTAAAAGTCTTACCGTTCCATTTGAAAAAATAGCATCTACCTCATATGGTCCAAGCCAGCGTGTACGTAGCTTACCCTGAAAATTTTCAAACCGAGAGTCATACAACAAGGCCCAATTACCTTTTTGAAACTGCTTGTGTTTGATAAATTTGTCATGCCACTTCATCCTTTGTTGTTGTATCATGGTTGTTTGATGAATGGCATCTAATCTCTTTTCATCCAACTCAAGAAGCTGCTGCAACCTAGCTGTCCGCACATCAGTCAAATCAAGATTAACAGCTAAAGCAGTTCTTAGAGTTTTAATCTCAAATTCCATAGGAAAAACAACACTTTTACCATAAACCAATTCATAGGGAGAAAAACCTGTAGTGTTTCTCCAAGTAGTTCTGTAAGCCCATAATGCCTCAGGGAGCCTTTGGGACCAATCCTTCCGGTTGTCCTTCACTGTTTTAGTTAGAATGGCTTCTAATACTTTGTTTGTGCTTTCCACCTGCCCATTGGCCTGGGGGTGGTATGGTGTAGTCATTCTATGTTGAATATGATATTTCTGAAGGGTAGACTTAAAACCATGGGAATTGAATGGAGGTCCTCCATCTGTAACTAGCTCTCTAGGAATTCCAAATCTAGTAAAGATTTCTTCAAATAAGAAAGCTAGGACAGCCTCTTCATTGGCTCTAATGAGTGCTTTGGCCTCCACCCATTTTGTCATATAATCTGTACAGACTAATATGTATGTTCTTTGATTGGATGGAGGGTTAATGGGTCCTATGAAATCCAAGGCCCATCTTTCAAATGGTTCAGAAATTACCTGGGGATTTAATGGCATTTGATCTCTATGATTGGGTTGACCCATTCTTTGACAGCTGTCACAAGCCCTTACATATTTCTTTGCATCCTTGAATAATGAGGGCCAATAGTAACCCATCCTCAGAATTTTGTGTGCTGTTCTCTTATCAGCAAAATGCCCTCCACAAGGGCCATCATGACAAGCTTTCAATATATCATACACTTCATCTTCTCTAATGCATCTTCGGATTTCCTGATCAAGCCCAGTGTAGAAAAGACACCCGCTTATCCAGCTATACCTGGCACTTTGTTGCACAATTCTTCTCTTTTCTCTGTACGACAGGTGTGATGGTAATTTTCCTGCAACCAAATAATTAGCAATATCTGCATACCATGGAGAGTGAGCAGAAACCACAAATAAATACTCGTCAGGAAAAGAATCATCTACTGGAATATCATTGTCAGTTTTCAACCGTGAAAGGAAATCAGCCACCACATTTTCTTTACCAGGCCGATCTACAATTGTGATATCAAATTCCTGCAGTAATAATAGCCATCTGGTAACTCTAGCATTTGTGACAGATTTGTTCATTAAATACTTAATAGCTGAATGATCAGTGTGCACAAAAGTAGAATAACCAGTGATATAGTGTCGGAATTTATTAATGGCATAGATTACTGCAAGAAACTCCTTCTCGGTAATTGTATAATTAAGCTCAGCAGGGGTCATATTCTTACTAATAAAATAGATAGCATAAGGAAGATGATTTTCCTCTTGTCCCAAGACAGCTCCAATTGCAGTGTCTGAAGCATCAGAAGATATATGAAAAGGGAGATTCCAATCAGGCCCCCTCAAAATAGGAGCAGTAGACAACTGATGCTTAAGTTCTTGAAAAGCTTTTTGACAAGAATTAGTCCACTTAAATTCAACATTTTTTATAAGCAACACAAATAATGGAGAAGCTATCTTAGAAAAATCTTTAATAAATCTTCTGTAGTATCCAGCATGTCCTAGAAAACTTCTCACATCAGTTTGTGTTTTAGGAACAGAAAGATTCTGAATGACCAATATTTTAGATGGATCTACCTGAATACCTTGAGATGAAATAAAGTGTCCAAGAACCACTCCTTCACTCATCATCATATGACATTTTTCCGTACTTAGGGAGAGGTGAGCTTGTATACATCGTTTAAGTACTTTCTCAAGGTTTTGTAATGCATCTTCAAAAGACACACCATAAGGAGTAAAATCATCCATAAATATTTCCATAGAATCATTCAGCATATCAGAAAAAATTCCTATAACAGCTCTTTGAAAAGTTGCTGGAGCATTACATAGCCCAAATGGAAGAACTCTATAGGCAAAAGTTCCCCAAGGGCTGGTGAAAGTGGTCTTGTCTTGGTCTTGGGGTGCAATTCTTATCTGATTATACCCACTGAATCCATCTAGAAAAGAAAATAATTTCTTCCCTGCCAGACTATCCAACACCCGATCAATGAAGGGTAAAGGAAAGTGATCCTTTTGAGTAGCTTTGTTTAAGGCTCTGTAGTCAACACATACTCTCCATTTCCCGTTTTTCTTAGGGACAATTACCAATGGGGAAACCCATTCACTGTCAGATATAGGGTATATAAATCTTGCATTAAGCAATTTTTGAAGTTCTTCCTTAACAATTTCTCGTAAATTAGGATTCATTCGTCTTTGGGGTTGACAAACAGGCCGGCATCCTTCTTTAATGTAAATTCGATGAGTACATAATTCAGAAGAAATACCTTTCATATCCGTATAATCCCATGCAAATGCTTCCTTATATTCATGCAATAACTTCATTAACTGCTGTGTTTCATTAACTGTTAGATCAGGATTTATGTTTAATGTCTTGCCAGGTTCAATTTCAACTGTTATGCTTCTAGATGAGATGGTGGTTAATGTCTGAGATGAGTCTTCAGATTCAATCCTTTCTTGAGTATCAGTTTCAAAAATTGCAGTTAACTGATTGTGTGTTTCAGCAATTACAGAAGAAGGCTCACAAATAAAATTATTAATTATCTCATCCTCTGTATTGTCTTTGAGAGTTAAAGCTTGTCCAATAGTTAGAATAGGCTGAACAACATTATCATCATAATCCATCCACATAGAATCTTCATTATTAATTATTGGCGTAGCATGAGGATAAAGAGTAAGCTGTTTTGTTTCATAACCGTTAGAAATTGTCATTGACCCATATCTGCAACTGATAAAAGCATCGGCTGTGGCCAGCCATGGCCTTCCTATAATTAAGGGATGTCCCCCCAGCTTTGTTTTAGTTTGCAATACAACAAAATCAGCTGGGTATTTCCAGGATTCAACTGAAATAAGTAGATCCTCGACAAATCCTTCAGGTTTAATTGTAGAACGATCAACCAACTCTAGAATGGTGGGTGTATCTCTGATTGTGTTATTCAGCTGTAACAATTGTGAAGTTTCAAGAGTCATTATGTTAATTGCAGCACCTAAGTCTACCAGAACTTGGGGAATCATTGTTTTACCGATCTGAACTGTCACTGTAGGATGGCCGGGATCACCATATTTCACAGGAGGGGCTTTTCCGGACATTAATGCAGACAAGTACCCCATCACATGTATTGTAAGGGGGTCCTTAGTTTTCCTACCAGGTTTCTTAACACAAATATCCCTTAATGTTCTGGCATAAATTGGTACATCTCTTAATGCTTGTAAAAGTGGAATTTTGACATACAAATTTTGCAATTCCCCTAGGAGATTAAAAGCAGGTGTTTCAAATGTTCTGGTTAAAACCAAACGCTCGGGGAATGGTGGTTCTGTTATTTCAACATTCTTGTTAGAAGGTGGTTGTGCTTTTTTATGTTTCTCAGTTTCCTCTTTATCAGAATCAGAAGAAGTTATGTCATCAATAATAGGCTCTACTATTTTCCCAGATCTCAAATGAATATCATTACATTGCATAGTAGGAAATATAGACTGATTCTGAATATCAATGACTTGCACAACTTTATTATTGGGGTTAGGATTTGGTTGCACAGGTAGCTGGGGTCTCATTTGGTTATTTGGCGGAGCATTTGATGGCAGAGGAAGTGGTTGTTGATATTGAGGCAATTGATTTGGATACAGAAGTTGTTGGCTTCTCCAATTTGAATTCCAAGGGTTAAAAGAAGATGGTTGCTATGGAGGCCAAGGAGTCCACATTGAAGGATCAACAAAGGGAGGGTTTGATTGCTGCATGGGTGGGAAATTCATTTGATTGAAGGGTGGGTATTGCATTTGATTGAAGGGAGGGTAATTTGTTTGACCGAAAGTAGAATAATTGTTCCAACGATTAAATGGCATACTAGAGTTCATACCTTGTCCTTTTGGTTGCCATTGTCTTCTTTGAGTTAGCAGATAAACTGCTTCAACTTCTTCTTCCGTTGGCTGTAATGCTGCCTTTATTCCTGGTAGAGATGGACATTGTTTTGTTTCATGATCTTTCTCACAAAGGGTACAAATTGGTATTTTATCCATTGGGCATTCCCTTAGTGGATGTTTGTCTCTTCACTTCGGGCAAAAGACAACTAGAGTTGCTTCTGCTTCAGCCTGCTTCTTCTTAACCTGCAAAGTGTCAATTTGTGAAGCAAAAGAACTTAACATCTCAGTCTTAAATTCTTCAAGTAAATTACCTATTTCAGCTCTTGTTGCTCCTCCACTGGCTGATTTCTGCACTCTTGAATAGGTGGAATCTCTTGCTCTGTTTCTTGCAGCTCCCCTTGAACATCTCTTAGAAAGTTCAACAATCTCATCATATGATTCCTTAGATATATCTCCCTTTCCAAGCATGTTTAACATATCTAAACAATCATCCCTTAAACCTCTAAGTAATATTGTTTTGCGAATTTCCTTACTTATATTCGGATGATCGGATCTCTGTATATTGTACTGCAGCCTTTCTATATAGTCCTCTAGATTCTCGTCCGGCTTTTGTGCCATATTGAATAGTTCATCCTTCTTTTCTCTCGTCCGGCAGTAGTCTTGATATTTAAGCAGAAATTTCTGTTTCATCTGCTCCCAAGTTGTGATTACCTGACTTCCAAGGCTTATAAACCATCTTAAAGCATTCCCTTTTAAGGTGGCTGGAAACAGTTTCAAATTTTGAGCATTAGTAACATAATCATAACTTCTGCATAATATATCAAATTCAAAAAGAAATTCATCCGGATCTTCAGAGGATAAACCATGAAAGTTAGGTAAAGGAGAAAATGGAATGTTTTTCATAGGAGTTATCCCTGCAGGGAGATCGCTGATAGGAAATCCCAAGGTAGAGAGGGAATTTTCATTCCTTCCTTCTCCTTCAGGATCTACACGTCCTCCACCAAAGAAATCATCATTGTTTCCTTCCATTGTTGGCTCTCCTACTGCACTTGCTCGATCGTCAAGATCTTCTACTGGCTCTTCAATGTTTTCCACTGGTCGTCCAACGCTCTCTATTATTTCCTCAATGTGCTCTGCTGATTGACTGACACTTTCTTCTGACTCTCCAGCATTGACTGCTGGTTCTTCAATCACTGGTTCTTCTATGTTTTCAGGACCCACAACTTCCTCTGTTTTGTAATCTGATTGAGGGGAGTGCTGAAGTTTTGATTTATGAGAACTTAATCTCTGTGATGACTCAGCCTTTGATACAATCTCATCAATGAAAGTTTTTCTTCCTCCCCTTCCTTTACCTTTGCCACCTATAGGGTTAGTTTTCTTCTGGGTTCCGCATCCTCTCATACAATCTGCACATTAGAAAGAAAGGATCAATGCTTTTGAAATCTATAATTTCCTTCCCCGGCAACGGCGCCAAAATGTTGGTCGCTTTAATTGTTTTCACAATTCAAGCTCCACATAAATTGTCAACCCGAGGAAGTCTTTTTATTCCAAAGACAATCACGCACTGGATATGCTCAATTTCAAAAGAAAGAACAATGTTGTAGTAAAAATCCACACAATTATTAATCACAGAAATCTAATTATTCACACTCTGTTTAATCAAAGCTAAAGTCACTTAAGTTATAGCAGAAATAATTCCTATGTTGCAGTTAAAATCCAAGTAAAGGAAAATAAATCTGCAAGAAAAGAAATCAATCAACCATAGCAGGAACAGGACCCTATTCCTTAATTAGGAACTTCAGCACCTGCTGCCTGGCACTAATTACACTGTAGAAAATATGACTCAAGAGACCAAGACCCTATTCCCATGAACAGGAACCTTCAGCACTTGTTCTCTTGTTTCTAATCACACTGCAGGAAAAGAAAGGCAATTAGTGGGAGCAGGACCCTATTCCTTTGTACAGGAATCTTCAGCACCTGCTTCCCAGCATCATACATTCACACAATCAACAGAAATAGATTTCTCGACTTCTCAAGAATGAATGTATTAAACACATGCAGCGTTAAGGAAACAGAGTACTTGACGAACTACAGATTTGTGCAACTAGTGTTTAACAACAGAATTAAAGTAAAGTGAAAACAACGTAAAAAATTAAACAAATTACAGGAACAGAAGGGTGAATCTTGTGAGGAAGGCGGGCCCTTTCCCTCTCACAATATTCCCCAGGGAAAGAATTAAGTTGGAGCGCTCAAAAGAAGATTATATTCATCTGTCAAAAGAAATGATACATTACAAATGGAGTCTAGCTCCAGTTCTCACACACAATGTTCTCCTGTAGCTTTCAAACTCGAACTCCCCACTAATGATGATGTCTCCTCTTTTTAAAGAGGAGACATCTTTTACAATTACATGAGAGAAAATCTACGTTTATCCCAAATGTGTTTGCTTTCTTAAAACAGGACTATTCTGTTCTTCCAAAAAAAGATATTGTTACAACAGAGACAACAAGAATGCTATCTTCAGAATGGTCCATGTAACCATGTCTTCATGCTGTTACTATTGTTCCACAAAAGGCTCTTCCAGAATCGCAAATTACGAGTGACGGAATTTGCGTGCTTGTTGGCTGTTTCAGCAACTAAGTCAACTGTTTCAGCAACGGCCGCTTGTTCCTAGCAAAGCATATAACTTATCTGCGATCTTTTGGACTTATGTTAGCAACAATGCACTTCGATAAATGATAAAATATAAGAGTATTTTGGAATTATATGTAAACAGATTAAACATATAATAAAGAAGAGGATTTTATATACCTTGGGATAAAGTAGATGAAGATGCTAATGGAATCCTTTTTTAATCATGGTTATAAAAGTAAAATGGTGTCAAAGTATATAGCAAAAATGATACATAGTGGAGTCCTAACAGCATGCAGTGACAAGTGTGAAGAAAGGCTTCCAATTGAGAGGAAAACAATAGTAAGCTTTTGAAATTTTAAAAGACAAGATTAGTTCAGCTCCAGTTCTTGCATTACCAAATTTGAGATAGCCATTTGAGATACAAACCGATGCTAATGATTATGCCATGGGTGCAATACTTTTGCAGCATGATAAGCCTATTTCTTTTTATTATGAAACATTCAATGGTGTAGTAATCAATCATCCAACATATGACAAAGAGGTGTATGCATTGGTACAAAGCGTAAAGAAGTGGAAAAACTACTTGATGGGTAAAGAGACGATTATTCATACCGATCACCAACCACTACAGTACTTGCAGTCGCAAACAAAATTGCAACAATCATGACATTTTAGGTGGATGGGATTTCTTCAAAAATTCCACTTGGTTATAAGGTACAAGAAAGGTATTTTCAATAAAGTTGTTGATATGCTTTCAAGGCCTATTATAAGTGCTTCTATTTTTCTTAAAAATGATTCTATTGTACATGAGAGTTACATAGAATAGTATGCATCTGATGCTGATTTTAAAAATGTGTATGCTAGTTTGAGTGAAGGGAATGAAGTTGAGGAAAATAATTATCCCTTGCAAAACAATTTGTTGTTTCATTTGGGCAAGTCGTGTATATCAGAAGCAGAGAGACTTAGTGTTGTGAGACAGGCTCATTTGTCTCTTATTTCTAGTCACTTTGGGGTAATCAAAACATTGGCGCACCTAAAAAGGTATTGTTATTGGCCTCGCATGATAGATAGTGTGTCACGTTTTATGAGAGGATTTTCTATGTGTGCAACAAGCAAGCCTAGCAATAGGAATGGTGGGTTGTACACGCCACTACCGGTACCATCAAGGCCATGGGAGAGTGTCTCCATGGACTTTGTTGGAGGTCTACCTATGTCAAGAAAACAACTTGATTATATTTATGTAGTTGTGGACAAATTCAGCAAAATGTGTATACTTATGCCATGTCAGAAAACCATTACTGCTGAACAAACTGCCGAACCTTATTTTCAAGATGTATGGGTTCATTTTGGCTTGGAGAGTTCTATTTTTAGTGTTAGGGATTCCAGGTTCATTGGGAAATTTTGGTCCAATCTTTGGAAGATGATGGACACAAAGTTGAAAAAGAGTACTACTTTTCTTACGGAAACTGATGGCCAAACCGAGTTGGTGAACATAACTATTGTGCATCTATTGAGAGGATATTGTAGCAAACATCCCAAGTTGTGGGATGAAAAACTGCATTACATTCATCATGCTTACAACCGAGCCAATCACTCTTCTACAAATACTTCACCTTTTTAAGCCTACTTTCGGTATTTTCAAAAATTTCCATTAGACTTTATCTATGAAAAGGATGTTGCAATTGATGGGAATAGTGATATTGACAAGGCTCGAAAGTTCATTGAGAAAATTCATATTATTCATCAACAATTTCAAGAACAACTTGAGAAGAGTCAAAGCAAGTACAAGGAGAGGCATGAAAAACATAGAGTTGATCACACGTTTCAAGAAGAAGAGGAAGTATGGCTGCACATAAGCAAAGAAATGATGCAAGGAGAAGGTAAAATGCTCAAGCCTATTCATTATGGTCCATTCAAGATTATTAAACAAGTTGGTAATGATGCATTTCAAATTGAATTGCCTTCATATATGCAAATGTATTCCGTTGTCAATGTGGAGAATTTACATTTTTATGAGCCTCCATTGATTGATGGTCAAGGGAGTGACATTCAGCTCCCATCAATAGAATATTTCTCGCCATAATTTATGGACAAGCTCAAGGAGGATGCCATCCTTGACAGGAGGACATGCACTTCAAAAAGAGGAAGTGTCGATTATCTTCAGATTTGGCTCTTAAGGGTAGCAAATCAAGTAAGGTAAGATGTATAGAAGTGGAAAAGGTGAGGGATTTGTTTCCCCATATTCTGAACAGGTGAATAAAGTATTTTGGGGTCCAAAAGCTTCCCAGTGGGGAGGTGTGATCAGGAGATCAAGCCATATGCTCAAAATTGAAAGTGCTCAAAATAGGTCTGAACCTGAGCGACCAGAAAGATCTCGTCGTTTCGATTCCGACACCGTGAATGGTTCAAAAAACCGATGTCGTATGAGGAATATATTGTGTTATGTTCGTTTTCCCAAACAAAAAAAATTTGGTGACTGGAATATTCTGGGAATATTCCATTTTTTCTGAGCCAATGTGGTGGTGCCACGTGGCACTTTGTGGGCTATTGGATGTGTTTATAGATGGGTGAATGATTGAGTGACACATGGCAAGCCCACAGGCCACCATGTGTTCTCATAAGGTTTGTGTAAAAATTTTGTGGGGTCGACTAGGGTCAAACCCACGACCTCCTATCTACCTTCAAGACCATTTTCCAATTTGCCTACATGTGTTACTTAACATATTAAGGTGAAAATACATATTTGAAGTTTGTTTAAAAACATATTGAGGGCTTGGGAGGCCAGCCCCCCTCACATATGATCCTAGCGCCAAGACTTTGGCCTTCACACTAACCACCTGCACACAAACCATCGCGACGAATAATGGTCACATATAACAGTGACATTAAACTTGCAGTGAAACGTTTTCATAAACCGTAACTACCAGCGGAGTATGGGAGGCGTTCACATGTCACCATGGAAGTTAATGTAAAGGGTTCAGAACATCACACTCCAGGTTCTAAGACCTCCGGTGGGTTTGTTGCAAACAGATTGATCACATGTGGAGGAATGGTTAGTGCAATTATTAATATTGCAGGTTATGGAACCACGTTACTTGGGGTTCCAACCTCAAACGATGGGAGTTGAAACCATTAGCGAAGGATTCGGCGAGGGTGGCATGTGACCACTTCGCCACTCATAGTTAATTCCAACTTAACTGCCCAACAGATTTAGAGTGCACCCCCAAATTTGTGGTTAACCATTAATTTATCTGCAGTTAAACTGCCAGTCTCCACATTTAGTGGAGCTTTTCTAGCTGTCATTGGGAAAAATACATTGGTAGGTCAATTTTCGACCAATTTTGGTGAAACAAGAGTCTACCTAGACTAATTTGAGCATTCTGGAGCCATTGGTGCAGAGAAAAAAACCATTAGAGGCCCGTAAACATATGTAATTTACAATTTTTAGCATAATGACAAAGAGGGACATGCCATTGGGAGTTGGACCAGTAGATGTAGCCCAGGAGGGGTGAACTAATTCATCATGCCTACTATGTAAAACTTATGCGTGAATGTTTTTATCTGTATGCACTGTTGTTCAGTGTTTTTAAGTCTTATTTACATGCTTAAAGTTCACTAATTCATCTAAATTTCATGGTTAAATCTCTCGTAACTTAAGGAAAATTATGGATACAATTTGTACATGTTTATTTAACTAAAAGGACACTTTGCATAGCAGAACTAATACACTCCTTTCATATCAAGCATGTACCTCAAATTGAATCATTATGTTAGGGGTAGGAAAGCTCATTTCAAGCATATTTCTCCTCTGTTTCAAGTTACCCATTTTGTGTCGTTAATGGGGGATACATCAAGGCCCTCCTGCGATGGGTCACTTCATATCGACCTAAACACATTATCCATGAATTTGACTTAGAAATAACCCTTTGGTACATTAGCGCTTGCATAGATCAATGAAAAGTTTCCTCGCTCTCGGAGAGTGGTTTACATCATTGGCCTTTGAACGAAAGATTCTATGGTGTTAGACATCAACTAATTTATTCACACCATACCGATAGTAATGTAGTACCTTGAGAGATATTAAAATCATTGATGGTTTCTCTTGTGTCTGTTAACGTATTACATCAACAGCCGATAATCATATGGCATATACCATTTTCGATCTCAACTCATTGATTCACATGGTTAGACTCGTACGTTGGTTTGTTTGTGTGAACGAGATATAGGACCCCAGATCTAGTTTCATCCATCTAGGCCGCGATTTCACGAGCTATACAAAGATCACAATGTATGATGACTATGTTAAGTATTTTCACCTAGTTTCATCCATCCAGTCATGGGTTCACCAGTTTTCATATGTAGATGTGTTTTTTGATTATTATACATGTGATGTTAGCTTATGTGCTTAGTATGGGTATGCTTCCCTTATGAGAAAAAATTCATGATATAAATGTATTGTAATAGATGAATCTATTTTTTTTTCTTGATCCTAACTTGTCACAAGGTAAATCACTTGAGTCATCAATAATCCTTTCTGACTTTGTGCTTTAGGGGTGAAACTTTTATAAGCCATTTTGTCACATCTGGTGAATAGGCCTCCTAATGGGATCAATCAACATTTTTTTCTCCTTGTCACCATCATTGCATAAAGCCCTAAGCATGCCTCTTTCATTCCCTAGAGTTTCTGTCTGAAACTGCATCATTTGATCTTGTTTTAGGAATAATTATCCCTAACCTCTTGTTGCACTGTGTTCACCTATAGCTTGCTCCACCGTGGCCAGCATTGATCACATACAGGTTGCTACCCTTTGCACCTGTGTTGTTTCTAGAAATTCGGGAAAAAACATCTAGGATATGTTGTAACAATTTACCTCAGATAAAAATATCTAATCCTATTCTATCCTACCTTGGATATTCCATCCCTTATCCTTACATATCATCCTCCCATCAAGAGTGGATCTGAGTCCCTATATTGGTAAAGGGATAAGAACTCCCAACTTATCCCATTCCTCTATATTTTTATACCCTTTCATATGCAAGAGGTTGGATTTTGGAGAGTGATTCTACCTGTTAGCACAGTTCTATGCTTAGTCATGAGAGTCTTTTAAATTTTTTGTTTTTATTTTAGGATAGAAAAGTTGTGAATTTAAAAAAAAATTAGAACGCTACCAAAAGTTCCGATAGAGTCTATTTTAGCCCTTTTAGACAGTCTGCTTTAATTATGTCTTATGTCTATTTTTCCTTTACCCGATGATACCTGAAATTCTGGTAACCTCCCCTGTTTTAAAAAAAATAAAAAAGCGCACCAGATTTTGTTTTAGCCACGCATTCCCATTATAAATTAAGGTTTGCATTTTTTATCATGAGCTATGTCACGTGATAGGAAACATATACACTGAGTTATGTCGAGTCAAGTCATGGTTATATGTGGAAGAAGCTAGGTGCCAATCCACAATTAAGTGAGCTCTCCTAATCTTGAGACCTATCAGATTATAGCAGGAAAATTTCTTTATTTCTGAAGATGACTAAGAATGGAGGAAAAATAAAATGCATTTAACCCCAAGGAGCTGACTTAGTTGATGCTAATCCAAATTTGAGGAGGTTCTTTGTTGAGGTAGTGTGGTATCCATTTTGTTCAAGACTAGGAAGCTCTCATCTAGGAGTAGCTAAGGAATTTTCCCTCTCTTTTGATGGGAAAGAAGCAAATATCTACGGCCTTAGATTGCAGGTATCAGTAGAATCTATTGTTGAAACTTTCCACCTTCCATAGGAAGGAGAAAAATGGTTCAAAGGCCAGGCCATCACTGGAGGAGACCTCAACACTTTCATCAAATATGAACAAAAAGACCCTAACTAGGCTAAGGGGATTCCTAGTAGATATATGAAGAATGAATGGGCTGAAATTCTCAAGCTCATCAAGATTTACCTTACCTATCAAATGAGGTATAATATTGTTTTTCTTTATCGTATGAAGTTTTTGTTTTGCATTGCAGGTATGGAGACCCTAAACCTACCTTTATTTTTGTTGAATAGATTGACTAAGATGTCAGTAAGGATACAAACCCATGCAGAAGAATAAAAGTATAGCTTATATCACAGGATCTTATAAGGCTATTGGTTATTGAATAACTCAGGAAAAGAAACCAGTCATGGGAACACTTTCTGTTTTACAGGGTAGGCCAACCTGCACCTACACAAGATATTCCTGCTCAGCTATCTCCAGCTTCAAAGCAACATCCTCAACCTGCCAAGAAGAAAGGGAAAATTCATAAGCCAACTACTTCATGATTTTGTAAGAGGACTAAGAGAAAAGCTAAGAATGAGAACATCTACAAAAAGGCTAAAGTTAGAAAGGAAAAGGCTCCCTCAACCAAGGTTGAAAATAATTTTGAGAAAGGATAAGTTTCATCAAATAGTGAGCCTAAATCAATGAATACTATTGCTCATATTTCTCCTTTTCCCAAGGTTTATACCAGAGCATGAAGAGGAAAGTCTGTAGTTGCAGAAAAATCCAAAGAACAGGTGCTACCGGAAGTTTCGGAAGAAGATATTCAATAAAATACTCAGAAGGAATATCAACACACCAAGTCAGATGAGGAGCTCCTGAGGGATGCAGGGTATGATATTAGCAGCAAGAGAAGACAAAAATATGCAAAGCAAGTTACTAGTAGCAGAAAAAGACACACAATAGACAACCAAAATTTAGGCTGAAATCTAAAGCCTTACATAATACAAGTTTTCTGACAGAAGTCATAGATGTAGATAGGAAGTATTAAGGGTTACAGACTATAACTCCAATTTTAGAGTCTAGTGGGACCAAGAAGAAAGATAAGGGTAAGCCTCATTCAGACTTTAAAACAAGATCCTATAGAATAAGAAAATTCTAGAAGAGTTAAGAGGAGAAAATGACCATTACAAAAGAGACAGCCATGAGGACCACAAGGTCAAAATCAACAGTTGACAAACAAACATATTTGGACAAGCTTGCAGAAGTTGTAGCCCATATGAGAGAGAGGTAAAATGGTGTCCTAGTGAAATACCTTTTTGGCTACTAGTTACATTTTTGAACAACAACTCAATTTTCAGAATGTATAAGTCTGCACAGAATTTTTCAAGAATTTTTTTGTGCATTTTTTAAAAGGAAACAAATTCTTACCAGAATTTCTAGTAGCGTTACATTTTTTGCGTTGTTACAGGTTTGTATGGGAAGATATGGTAGCACCTATTTTAAATGATTTTTGACAAGTGTCAGCATAATTTCCAAGCTAGTCCAAGAATGATAAAGACTCATAATGATATCAATGTTTCAAGTGATGGTTGATAATTGGTTTTGAGGTTTTTAAAAGTCACATTTAATGAAGACATGTGGTTGTTAAAGAACTAAGGTCATTGAGAGACAAATCAACAAAAAAGGGGACAAAATGCGAGCACACTCAGCTGCACAGTTCCAACTGCCTTCTCTCTTCCTATCTACATATGTCCTATTAGTTATATTTTGATATGATATATCTTTAATGTCCTATAACTTCTATGTAATGTGAGGAAGAGTGGATTTTTCTTTTTAGGAGAGATGGAATTGGTGCCTCTCTCTATATAAATATCATTTATAAATTCCATTTTAGGTTTGGATTTTGGTCGACCTGAAGACTTTTCATAATAAATAAGAATCCTTTTTTCACTTCATGTTGGAGGACTTTGTGTTTCAAGGACTATCTAATGTATGGTTTGTTTCTCTTGTAATTTCTTTCATCTAATTTATGAGTTGCAATAGCTAGTAAAGTGTGAGTAAGAGAATTTTTAGAGGATCTAATAGTTAATAATATATTGTTTACTTTTATGCAAATCATCTATATGTGGAGTATATAATGTAAGTGAAGGTTTCATGAAGTATTTATGAAATTATTTATGCATGTATTATGCTTTCTTAATGTTGTTTCATTTACATAAAACATAGTTTATGTAAAGGCCACTGTTATAGTTGTGTGACAAATTTAGGATATGAATATTTCTTAGATTGAGTATTAGCTATTTATCACCTTTCGTTTGTCACAATCCACTCCTTATACTACAAATTTATCCATACAATTTATACTTACCACAACTTGCCAAATTCATGAAAGTCTAAAAGAGTAAAAATCATTTCAAACTATTTAAGAAGCCATCCCACCACCCAAAACCTTTTACTTTTAAATGAACTATGATGTGTAAGGCTTACTCCTTTGCAATCAAGGAGTGACTCCTTGTACTAACATCTTTGGTGTCGTTGTCTCGGAGGCAAATTGAAGCTTATCCATGGGTGAATGAAAAATTTATAAGTATGGTTCTGAGATGTTTATTTCCAGGTGTCTTTTTAGACTGGCTTACACATGGCGACTCCATTGTTGAAGTTCTAACTCCTAGAAGGGCTAGAACCAGGGCTAATCCATATTCCCCTTTGAGAATCCCAATCCCTAATCCTGAGAAGCTAATTAAGAAAAATAGTAAGCAAAATATTGTTTCCTTTGCTACTGTTTTATCAAAGGTGGTCCCTAAAGAAGTGCTGCAAAATATGTCCCCTGATTTTGCAGAAAATTTGGCACCTACATTGTTTTCTAGCCAACAAACATTCTCTACATAAAAAATTGGTGCTGCATCATCTACTTTTCAAAATCCACCGATTTTTGTTCCACAAATCCAGGAAACTCATACCATTGCAGGTAAAAACCCAACCCCTAACCGAATGGATGCAATTGTTGCTGCCAGGTATGCTCCTTTAGTTTTACCTCATCTTATGAATGCATTACCTGTAGGATATTATCTCAAGTATATGACTAAATTTAGTGGTGAGGGAGAGGTAATAGTTGAAGAACACTTTGATGATTTTTATGCCTATGCTGACAATCTAAATATTGAGCATGAAGATGTATGGAAGAGATTTTTTGTTCAGAGCCTTGAGGATGATGTTAGGAAATGGTTCAGATTTTTAACAACTGGTAGCATCATTGGAATTGAAATGCTAGATCATAATTTTTTAAGGAAATGGGGTGATAGGAAATATTTTCTGTATTATATCACTGAATTTGGTGCAATCAAAAGAAAACAAGGAGAACTGGTTTCTGATTTTTCTAAGAGATTCAAAAATATGTATAACAAAATACCTACTAAAATCAAGCCTAATGAAGCTTCAACCGAAATCACATATGTTGGTGCCTTTGATCCTGATTTTCATTTATTATTAAGAGAAAGAAGATATACAACACTAACACAAATGCATGGAAATTCAATGGAGGTATAATCTAATGTATTAGTAGTTGATATGCTCAGAGGAGGGATTGAAAAAGAAAAAATAAAGAAAAAAAGCTGAAGTTTCTTCTTCACAAAATTTTGACATAGATCCTCAGCTAGATGAGATGACCAAGATGGTTAATTCATTGACCACTGAGATTTCAAAGCTCAAGATGGAATCAAGACAAGCCACTTCTAGAAATGTTTCATTTGATAAGCCTAATAGGCAGCAGTTTAGAAGACCTAATGCTCCTAAAATTTTGTAGAGAGAAAGAAGAGATGCTAATGATAAAAAAGTGCAGCCCCCTTTGCAGAATTATATATTTGAAGATGAAGAGGAAGCTGGTGGGTTGGAAAAACGTGTTGATATCAATTTTCTAAGAGATAAATAATGGTTGATTCATTTTACATAAGCAGAGTATGAATACTTCATTTCATATACTCAGAATAGTGAAGTGAGTTCTAATCATTCCATGATTTCACACGATCATCAAATTAGATACAATCTCATATCGAAGAATATTTATTATAACTCCAAGCCAGTTGCACAACCAAAGAAGAATAAGGATGCAGTTAAAATTCTAGCAGAAAAGTAAGTGGTTGAAGCAATAAGTCTGAAAATTCCAGTAGCAGTTAACCCTCCTTCACTTGAGGTAAAAATATCTCACAAGCTGCCCCCTGTTATCAATTTTGAGAATGAGATACAAGAGATAAAGATTCTTGTTCCTTTTGTAAAACTCATGAAGAATGATTATTTCAAAAATACTTTTTATGAAGCTCTTCAACCTCCTCCTGCCAAAGTAGCCTCTGATTTTGTTAACCTTCAAGATGACAAGCCCACTGTTATTTTAGGTCCATTGGTAGAAGATAGAGATGAATCTACTCCACCCTTCTATCTATCTCTGAATATTCATGATAAAATCCTACATAATTTTGTAATGGACTCCAGAGCCTCACATAATTTAATGCCCAAGGCATTCATGGATGAACTAGGTCTTGAAGTAACTAGAGAATACCAAGATCTCCACTCTTTTGATTCCCAAAAAGTCCAATGCCTTGGTGTCATCAAAGACCTTGCAGTAAGCCTCTTTCACTTACCCATGAGAGGGATGGTAATGGATAACGTTGTAGGTAATATTCCCCATACATTTGGCATGTTACTTTCTAGATCATGGATTAGAAGGTTGGGATGAACTTTTCAAATGGATTTCCCTTTTGTTATTGTCCTTGTTATTGGAGGAGAACATAGAAGAATTTATAGAGAAGCTCAACCGAAATATATCATTAGTGACAGCAAAGACCCCACTAATCATTCAATTTATGCTAGAACAACTGATGTGGGTTCAAGAATTTTACATATGGATAATTCTACCCTTCTTAGAGAAAGTTTTCAGATTTTGAAGCTTGTTGAAAGTCAAATTAGTCATGAGGGTTCTCAGGTGTGCAAAATGTATTTTTATGGCTCATGTTCTAGAAAAGGAGTTGGTGCAAGAATAGTTCTCATTTCCACTTTGAAAGAGAGTTCCAATTTTTCTTTCAAACTTGAATTTGAAGCAACTAAAAATGTGGCTGAATATGAAGCTCTTTTAATTGGTTTAAAAACAACAAAAGACATGAATATTTCATTTTTTTTTTTTTTTGGAGATAATGAACTTTTTATTCAGAAATTCAAAAATGTTTATCAAACTAAGCATCATAGACTCAGAGATTCCCAGAATTCAGTATGGATCATTATATAAGATCATTCCTGGCCTTTAAAATTTATTTTGTTCTAAGAGAAAGTAATATTTTGGATGATTCACATTCTATTTTATCAAGCTCATTCAAGATTCCAATACATATGAAGTTGAAATATGAAGTGGAAGATAGGTTTAGGCTTACCATTCCCGATAATTTCAAGCATTGGAAAGTTTTTGAGGATGATGAGGAGATTAGAAGATTCATTGAAGCTACTGAAGAATTTGTTGTGCTAAACATTGCTCAAGATGAAGATCTCATGAAAAATAATGTTGATTAGGAAGATACCAAAAATATGAAAAAACATATTTATGATCAACCTATCATACAGTTGCCTACCAATCATATTACCAAGGGGTTAATCCCACTTGAGAATATTTTTTATCACAATGATGTTTCAGTTAAACCACAATTAGCTGAAACAAATGAAGAATTGGAAGATTTCAATTTGGTTATAGAACTAGAGCCAAGGTATGCTAAGTTGTCAAAACCTTTATCAGAAGAAAGAAATATTGAATACCACAAGTTGTTTTGTGAATTTGTTGATACGTTTTCTTGGATATAGAAGGATATTAAGACATATGACACAACTATCATTGAGGATAGAATACCATTGAAATATGGTACTAAGATGTTTCAGTATAAATTAAGACAAATCAATCCACTATTGTAACCATTGATGGAGAAGGAAGCGAAGAAAATTTTGAATGCTAAAATCATAATTCCATTGAGATACTTAGATTGGGTTGCTAATCTAGTTCCAATAAGAATGAAGAGTTACGAAGTCAGATTACATGTAGATTTTATGAATCTTAACATATTCTCCAAGACAGATAATTATCCATTTCCAAAGATGGAGCATATTCTTCAAAAGGTAACCGGGTCGGACAAAATTTCCATGTTAGATGGGTTCATCCGGTACAACTAAGTATCTGTTTGGTCAGAATATCGAGAGAAGACAAAATTCACTACTCCCTGGGGGACATTCATGTATGCAAATATGCCATTTGGGCTTACGAATTCTAGGGCTACTTTTCAGCGTGCTATGGACTTTGCATTCATTAGAGAGAAAGGTAAATTCTTGGTCATCTATTTGGATGATATTACTGTCTTTTCAGCTTCAGATAAAGAGCACCTTCAACACTTGAGACAAGTATTTGTTACATGCATTAAATATGGTATATCATTGAATCCAAATAAGTCTCATTTTTATCTTAAATAAGGTAAGATGTTGGGTCAAATAGTTTCTAACGACGGAGTAAAAGTTGATCCCAAAAGATTGATTGCAATTCAGGCCTTAACACTTCCAAGATCCAACAAAGAGATTCAATATTTCCTTCGTAAGATCAATTTTTTAAGAAGGTTCATTATCAATTTTGCTGAAGTGGTGAAACATATTACTTGCATGTTGAAGAAGGACAAAGAAGTCAAGTGGACATTTTAAGCCAAAAAGTCATTTGAGCTGATAAAAAAAGCTATCATTGAAGTACCTCAGTTGGTAAGCCCTGAATACTCAAAGCCTTTCTTGATATTCTCATTTTCCCCTCAAGATACTATTATTGTTGTTTTATTACAAAAAGATGCAGAAAATAAGGAAGCCCCCATAGCATTTTTTAGCAGAGCTCTTAGAGATGCATAATTGAAGTATGAAATGTTGGAAAAGCATGCCTATGCATTAGTGAAACCTCTGAAGGGTTTTAGATTTTATATTCTGCATGCTCAAATTATTTCCTATGTACCTTCATCTGATGTTAGAGAATATTAGTTCATCTTGATATTGATGTAAAAGAAGTAAGTGGTTGTCTAAAGTTCTTGAATTTTATTTAGAGATAAAGCCTAAAAAACTAATCAAAGGTCAAGGATTAGCCAAACTACTAGCTAAAGAAAATTGTAGAGTTTTGGGCGTTAATTTCATGGATGACAATCTAGAATGGAAAATTTCAGAACGTATTGACAACATCACATTGGATGTGAAGCTTGTTGAGTGTAGCTGGTATAGGGATATCATTTATTTTCTACAGCATTTTAAACCTCCTCCAAACTTTGATAAAATCAGAGTGATATCTTTGAAGTTGAAAACCATTAAATTTTGCATCAAGGATAACTGTTTATATTGGAAATATCCTACAAGAATATTTTTGAGATGCATTGATCTAGATGAGTCCAATAAAGTTATGCTTGATATGCATACTTGTGTGTGTAGAGGTCATCACTATTGGAGAACAACTTCATACAAAATATTGAGAGCTTGCTATTTTTGGCTTAACTTATTTTCTGATGTACGTGTTGAGATGAGCGCATGTGAAAAATGTTAGAAGTTCACTAGTAAAAAACATTTGAAATATTTTATTCTCAAGACCATAGTTGTTTCTGCACCCTTCCAACATCGGGGATTCGCTTTCATTGGGGAAATCCATCCACCTTCAAGTGGACATCATCATTGGATTCTTCTGGCAACTGATTACTTCACCAAATGGATTGAAGCAATGCCTACTAGGAATGCTACTCATAAAGTTATCATTAACTTTCTGGAGGGAATCATAACTAGATTTGGATGTCCATTAAGGCTAGTAGTAGATCATACAACCGCTTTTAAAGCTACTCCATTGGTAAATTTATGTGAAGATTATGGTATTCAACTTACGTACTCTACAACTTACTATCCACAAGGTAATGGTTTAGCTGAATCATCTAACAAATTTTTGGTAAGAATCACCACCAAGCTATTGGAGCAAAGCAAGAAAGCCTGGGACTCTAAACTGAAATTTTATTTATGGCATGATAGGGTGACAATCAAAAAATATATTAATACATCACCCTTTCAAATGTTTTATGGAACTAAGGTTTTTTTTTCGAGTCCAATTAGCCATTCTTGAAGCTAAATTTCTACAAGATCTTGAAGTTGAGCCAAATGACATGAAAAAAAGAATTTATCAGATCATAGAAGTGAAACAAAAGTGAGAACACCAATATGATTTGGAAAGAAAATATTAGTAGGCTGTAAAGAAATTTTTTGATAAAGGGACTAAAAACATATATTTTTAGACTGGAGATCTGGTGTTGAAATGGGATGCACAACATCAAGACGCAGGTAAGCATTCCAAAATTGAAGCGTTATGGCTTGGTACATTCAAAATCTCTAAAATTTTGTAGAACAACACTTTTGAGTTGCAACATCTTGATGGGACATAACTATTTGAAGGCCCATTTAATGGTCACTTCCTCAAAAAATTCTTTTACTAAGTTTGTTGGTGGCCTAAATTCACTGTAAATACTAGTGTGTTTCATAAAAATACTCCATACCCCAATGAAAAGTTGCTAAAAATGTAAAAGGTTCTTAGAGGCTCTCAAGGAGAGCTC
Organism: Pinus albicaulis; assembly: GCA_034641835.2. Lineage (NCBI taxonomy): Eukaryota > Viridiplantae > Streptophyta > Pinopsida > Pinales > Pinaceae > Pinus > Pinus albicaulis. Next base: position 141,122,488 of record CM076575.1, read on the forward strand.
TATCCCCTGTGGAGCCAATGTTAGCATAGTTCTATGATTATTCATGAGAGTGTTTTAAATTTTTTGTTTTTTTTAGGATAAAAAATTTGTAAATTTTAAAAAAATTCAGAACACTATCGAAAGTTTCGGTAGTGTATGTTTTAGCCCTTTCGGACAGACTGTTTTATTTATATATTATGTATTTTTTCCTTTACACAATGCTACTTGAAATTCTGGTAACCTCTCCAGTTTAAAAAAAAAAAAAAAGTGCAACCCCTTTTTGCTAGTTGCGTGTTTCCGTTATCAACTAAGGTTCAAATTTTTTATCATGAGCTATGTCAAATGATAGGAGAGGTCTACGTTGTGTGATGTTATGTTAAGTCATGGTTATACGTGGAAGAAGCTAAGTTTCAATCCGTAGTTAATAAAATCCAACCGTTGTTTGTCCTTTGTCAGCCTGAGTTGTTATATCCACATGTCAAGGTACGTATCTAGTGTCAAGGTAGATCATGGATCTGTAATGTAATGTGGTGACCATTTAGTTTTGATCACACATGAACGTTGCCAAAATTTTAGGCCTGTCATAAGGATACGATGGAGATGACTTCCAGCTCCAGCTCCATTAAGCTCCAACCACCTGTAGCATATTATTTGAAACACAACAGCCAACTGGAGCTAATCACGACTACGACGAGGTGTGTTTTATGGTCCAAGATATTTCCCATTATGAAATATCTCATGCATGGAAAGGTGAACCAACATATCTTTTTAAAGCACCAAAATAAAGGGAAAACCATTAGTTTTATGTTCAGCTTCTGTTGAATGAGAAGCTCCAGTGATCAGCTTGACGAAGGAGACCCAAATTTCAGACAAATTGTATTAAAGGAAGAGCAACACATGCTAAGTGATCTCTCCTAATATTGACAACCATCAAATTATAGCATAAAAATTTCTTTATTGTCAAAGATGATTAAGAAAGAGGGAAAATGAAAACCCATTTAAACCCAAGGAGATGACTTAGTTGATGCTAATCCAAATGTGAGGAGGTTCTTTATAAAGGTAGGGTGGTATCCATTTTTCTCAAGACTAGGAAGCTCTCATCTAGGAGTCGCTAAGCAATTTTCCCTCTCTTTTGATGGGAAAGAAGAAAATATCTATGGCCTTAGATTGCAGGTATCAACAAAGTCTATTGCTAAAGCTTTCTACCTTCCACAGGAAGGAGAAAAATGGTTCAAAGGCCATATCATCACTGAAGGAGACCTCAATAATTTCATCAAATATGAACACAGAAACCCTAACTGGGTAAGGGGATTCCTAGCAGATATCTCAAGAGTGAATGGGTTGAAACTGTCAAGCTCATGAAGATTTACCTTACCTATGAAAGGAGGTATACTATTATTTTTCTTTACCATATGAGGTTTTTGTTTCACATTGTAGGTGTGAAGACCATCAACCTACCTTTATTTTAGCTGAAGACCTTGGCTAAGATGTGAGTGAGGATACAAACCAATGAAGCAGCATCAGAGTATAACTTATATCATCAAGCTCTTATCAAGGTATTGGTTATTGAATAACTCAGGAAAAGAAACTAGTCATGGGAACACTTTATGTGTTACAAGGCAGGCCAACCTGCACCTACACAAGATATTAGTACTCATCTATCTCCAGCTTCACAACACCATCCTCAACCTGCCAAGAATAAAGGGAAAAGTCAGAAGACAACTACTTCACCAGCTGGTAAGAGGACTAAGAGAAAATGTAACCAGGAGAAAATCTAGAAAAAGGCTAAAGGCATAAAGGAAAATCTTCCCTCCTAAGGAAATTATAAAATAATAGTGGAAATAATAAAATAAGGTTTGATGACATCATCAAATTTTAGAGGGAAAAAAGACATCATCAAATTTTAGAGGGAAAAAAGAAAAAACTACTTTTTCAACTCATATTTTCAACTTATCTCCCAATTTTTTTACTCAAATTTTGAGTGGGAGTACTTTTTGGATGCAAAATTTAATTCCTCATCCAAGGATTATGCTTGTTGCATACTTTTGATGGACCCTGCTACATGAAAATGAGAAATACATGAAAAACGTGATTAAAATAACGTTTTTTCATGTATTTTTCATTTTTCACATAGCATGCTCCATCAAAAGTATGCAACATGGGTACTCCTTGGATGAGGAATTAATTTTTTCATCCAAAAAGTACTCTCGCTTGAAATTTGAGTAAACAATTTGGGAGATAAGTTGAAAATATGAGTTGAAAAAGTAGTTGATTATTTTATTAGTTTTTAATATGTTTAGCCTTTTACTTAAAAAATGGTGAGTCATCCCCCATGGTTGACATTATCACCTTGAAACCTATTGGTTCTTATAATGTTTATTTTAGTGGTACATTTTTCTTAGGAGGCTCGTTTTAGACCTCAAAATTCCCCTAATGGACAGTTGTCAGTAGAATTTTCGAGCTATCCAAGAATGATAAAGACTCCTAATGATATCTATTTTTCAAGTGATGGTTGATAAGTGGTTTTGAGGTTTTTAAAACTCACATTTAATGAAGACACATGGTTCTTAAAGAACTAAGGTCATGGAAAGACAAATCAATAGAAAATGGGGCAGCATGCCAACACATTGAGCAACACAGTTCAAACTATCTTCGTTCTTCCTATATACATATGTCCTATAAGTTATATTTCGATAGGATATATCATTAATGTCCTATAACTCCTATGTAATGTGAGGATGAGTGGATCCTTATTTTTAGGAGAGATGGAGTTGGTGCCAAACTCTCTATCAATATCATTTGTACATGCCATTTCAGGGTTGGAGTTTGGTCGACCTGAAGACCATTCATAATAAAGAAAATCCTTTTTTTACTTCATGCTAGAGGATTTTTTGTTTCATGGACTATCTAATGTATGGTGTGTTTCTCTTGTTATTTCTTTCTTTTGAATTATGAGTTGCAACAGCTAGTAAAGTGTGAGTAAGAGAATTGTTAGAGGATCTAATAGTTGATTAGCTGCTATTTAGTTTTTTGCAAATCATATATATGTATTATGCTTTCTTAATGTTGTTTCATTTATATAAAACATATTTTATGTATAGGCCACTCTTGTAGTTGTGTGACTAATTTAGGATATGCATATTTCTTAGATTGAGTACCAACTATTTGTCACCTTTCATCTATCACAGTCTACTCCTTACACTACAAATTTATCCATACAATTTATACTTGCCACAACTTTCCAAATGCATGAAAGTATAAAATATTAAAAACATTTCAAACTCTATAAGAAGTCATCCCACCACTCAAAACCTTTTACTTTGAAATGTACTATGATGTGTAAGGCTTACTCCTTTGCAGTCAAGGAGTGACTCCTTGCGCTAACACTACCTCTATGATTCTACTATGAGAGACATCATTTCAAGCATTTAGGGTGAATGGAGGTGCACTTTGTGACTAGGAAAGTACAATTCAGCTTGGAGGAGCCCTTCTACAAGATCAACACCTATTTTTGGTTATAACTCACTCCATTTATAATAAAGCAAATAGTTCTATGTTTTCCTATATATTATTTTTTCATCTCGTGTATTTGAATACCATGTTTATATGTTGAATAAAGTTATTATATGATATTGGATAGGTCTTGTGTTTTCTTGTCTTGTGTTTTATGACTGTGTAGGTTCTAATTTTGGAAATCAAAGCTAGGATTGGAGCCTTCAAGCTAAAGGAAGATTCATCTCATCATATATTTAATTTAAGGAAACCACTAGGTTCATTCTCTGTAGGAATTTACAGGGTAAGTTCCGTAGATTAAGAGCCAAAGGTCACCGCTCTCAAACAGATCACAAATCAGTACACCAGTATAATCACGTGGTTAAAACCCTCAAAGAGGGAAACAGTCCACAACCTGAGCCAATGCAGCCACTTCAGGCAATTTATTAATATAAAAAGAAAAGTTACACATGTTTCTCTCATAAATGGTTACTGGACAAATGACCCTCCATGCTCTTTAAATAGAGATCATGGACCAATCTGGTGTTAAGCCACGGATCAAGTGTCGTTAATACCGAGGTGAGCGATAATCGTCGGATCACTACAAATCGTGGCTGTCGGATTATAAGTTACAAATGTACATGGTAAAGAAACACACTTTACCTAACTCTACACTAGACTAAGTTATTCTTAACTATTTCCTATGTGTCGAAATATCCTAACATCCCCCCTTAAGAACAACTTGGGATAGGATTGAAGGATTTACAAAGGTGACACAAAAGGAACCTATTTCCTATGTGTCGAAATATCCTAACATCCCCCCTTCAGAATCAATTGGGATAGGATTGAAGGATTTAAAAAAGTGACACAATAGGAGAAGGATGGAGGCATTAGAGCCTATCCCCCCTTAATGAAAAATTTCCTGAACTCCAAGCATGGATTGAATTTGGTAAACTTCGCTTCTGTGAGAGCCTTTGTAAAGATATCGACTACCTGATCATTGGTTGGACAGTAATACACTTCAAGAACAAGATCATGAATGAGCTTTCTGATGAAGTGTATGTGGAGCTTAATGTGTTTCATATGCTAATGATAAACTGGATCTTTACATAGCTGAATGGCACTCTGATTATCACACCAAAGTGTAGTTTGATGCTGCTGATGGAGACCAAATTCAGACAGGATCTGACAAAGCCACATGGCTTCCTTGCTAGCTTCAATTTCACCACGATACTATGCTTCTATGGAAGAAAGAGAGATGACACTTTGTTTCTTACAACACCAAGTAATAGGTCCTGAAATAAGAGTGAATACATATCCTGCAGTAGACGTTCGATCATCAGGGTCACCAGCCTGATCAGAATCAGTGAAACCAATCAACAATGGAGATGCTCCTGCACTGTAATGAATCCCGAACTGAACTGTACCTCGAATATATTCAAGTATTCTTTTAGCTTTTTTCCAGTGACTTTCATGAGGTTGGTGCATAAACCGAGTGACAAGACCAATGACAAAGGAAAGGTTAGGACCGGTATGGGTTAGATACAGAAGTTTACAAACAAGTTGACGATATAAGTTAGTATCAAATTTAGGAGTAGTACAAGTGACTGAAAGTTTGACTCCAGATTGAAAGGGAGAAGGGGATGGCTTACAATATTCCATGTGAAAGTGGTGTAGAAGATCACAGGCATACTTTGACTAAGAGAGGGTAATGCCTTCCTTGGATTGCAAGACTTGAAGACCAAGGAAATAATGCAAGTGTCCTAAGTCTGTCATTTCAAACTTATTTTTGAGGCTAGAATTCACATGGTTTATATGGTTTGGATCACTACCAGTAGGGATAAGATCATCAACATAAAGAAAAAGGATGGTGAAGGACTTACACACTTTCTTGGTGTATACAGTGTTGTCAGAATGACACCGAGAAAAGCCATTATCTAATAGAAATCTATCCATTTTGGCATACCAAGCCCGAGGAGTTTGTTTGAGACCATAGAGAGAATTCTTAAGTTGACAACCAAGGCTGGAGTCTTTTTGGATAAAGCTAGGGGGTTGTTCCATGTATATTTCTTCATTCAACTCTCCATGTAAGAACACGGATTTTACATCCATCTGATGGAATTCCCATTTAAATGAGGTAGAAAGGGAAAGAACAAGGTAGATAGAATTCATTTTGGCAACAGGGGAGAAGGTTTCAGTATAGTCAATGCCTTCAACTTGTGAAATTACTTTAGAAACAAGACGAGCTTTATGTTTATCCACTTTTCCATCAGCATCTTGCAAGTTTTATTCCTTTTGGCAGAGGAAAAAGATCCCAAGTATCGTTTGCCAATAAGGAAAGATACTCTTCATTCATAGATTCAACCCAATTTGGATGACCGAAGGCTTCTTCAAAGGTTTCTGGATCAATTTTTTCTGGAGCCTGACCCAATAAGGAAGAGGCTCTTTCAAACTGAGAATGTGTACGTCGTCGATCGGCAATGTCACTTGCAAGAGAACCTACTTCATCTTGAGTAGAGAGTACACATCTTCGAAGCGGTGGAGTATAAGGAAAAATTTCAAGAGGTGGAGGAGGATTTCCATCCTTGTTGTCATCATCTGAACTAGAAGGAATGATATTAAAAATAGAAGAGAGAGAGAGAGAGGTGGCACATATGATGAATCAGGCTCGCAGGCCAAAGGTGGCACACCCACCGAACTAGGCTCGCAGGCCAATATATTTTCATCAAATTTTACATCTCTTCTAATGATTATATTTTTGGATTTTGGTTGAAGAAGTCTATATCCTTTGACATCTTCAGAATATCCAACAAAAATGCATTTTTCACTCTTAGGTTCTAAGGCTTTATGTTTCTCATCTGGAATATGGGCCCAAGCATCACTTCCAAAAACACGAAAGTGACTTACATCTGGTTTGATTGAGCTCCAAGCTTCTTCTGGAGTTATATTCTTTAAAACCTTAGTAGGAGTGCGATTTACTATGTAATTTGCATAGTTAATGGATTCTGCCCAAAAATTGAGACCAAGTCCTTTAGATTGAAGCATACAATTAGCCATTTATTTTAAGGTGCGATTCTTCCTTTCAGCTACACCATTTTGTTGTGGAGTATATGGAACGGTATGTTGCAATTGAATGCCATGCTCAGTGCAGAAGTTGATAAATTTGTTGTTAACATATTCTCCGCCATTGTCTGATCTTAACTTAAGAATTTGATGTCCAGATTGTTTCTCAACAAAGGCGTTAAAGGCCAAGAACATGTTAAAAACTTCACTCTTGAGTTTTAAGAAGTATACCCAAGTGTGTTTGGAAAAATCATAAATGAAATTTAAGAAGTAATTGCAACCAGAGAAATAAACAACAGGAAGTGGACCACATAAATCACTATGTAGAAGTCGCAAAGGGGCTGAAGCGTTCCAAGAGGCACATTTGTCAAAAATATCCCGATTATGTTTTCTGAGTACACATCCGGAGCAAACACCATCTCGGCAAGATACCATAGGAAGGCCCGTCAGCATATTTTCCTTACATAGAGTTTGAAGAGAGCGATAGTTTAAGTGACCGAATCACTCATGCCAAAGTTTGCTCACATCATCATTATGAGCAAAAAAAACAGAGGGAAGACATGATGACCCAAAGTTGTCAAACTTATACAACCTTGTGGAATAATCAGCAATGCCAGTAGCTAAAATATGTTTAGGATCTTTGAAGTCCTTGATTACAACATCGTGAGGTGAGAATTCTACTATTTTCCCTTCACCTGAATGAGTTATCTGATAAAAAGATAGAAGGTTGCATTAAAAGGTAGGAACACATAGCACATCATTAAACTGACCATTACCTAGATGAATGGTTCCAGATCCTACAACGCTAAGAGATCTATCATCACCAACATAAATATGTTTGGTGTTACAATCATTTAAAGAAGAAAACATGGCTTTATTTTTGGTCATGTGATAAGAAGCTCCAGAATCAATGAGCCACTCATGAGAATGAGAAGAGGAAGATACATTTAATGCATAACTAGATCTTGATGCTTGAAAACCACAATTAGAAAGTGCCATTCTTGAAGGTGAAGGTGAAGAGTGCTCCAAATTGATATTGTGCTTCTTCATTGCTGCTTCTAAGGCTTCCATCTTCTTAAAACATTTGAACTCTAAATGGCCATCATGATTGCAAAAGTTGCAATGTCTTTTTTTCTTCTTTCCTTTGTTCTTATATGCCTTATCATTTTGGTGAGTTGCTTTGTTAGTTTGTGGCTGAAATTTCTTGGGACCTTTGTTTGGTTTCAGACCATACTTTTTAGGATACTGCTTCTTGGGATTCTTTTGATATGATTTCTATTGGGCTGCTAAGGCTTTCTTAGAAGCATTTCCAGAAGTGATAATACCAAGGTGTAAGAGTTTTTCTTGTTCTCTTATCAAAGAATCGCAAAAGGCATCAAAAGAGGGGTTCTTGTAGGCGGTTCCTGAAGAAATGATGACTTCTCTAGTGGAATGGAAGGCAGAAAAAAATACAGAGTATGCTGGGCCAAGCTTAGCAAGAATACAATAAATGAGGCTACCATCTTCCTTTTTTATCTTACAACCTTCTAAAATAATTCGAATGGTCTTGAATTTGGACAAAAAATATTCAATGGAGGAGAAATTATTGGGGTCCAAAGTAATAAACTCATTTTCAAGCTGGTGGGCCCTGATTTGATTTTGAATGCCAAAAACAGTTTTTAGCTTTTCTAGGGCTTCATCAGGGGTGTCATTGTCAAGGATATGAAACCGAAGATCTTGAGCAATGGACATTCCTATCAACCCTCATGCTTGATCTTCTTTATTTTCCCATTTAGAAACTTTATCATCATCGGAAGGTTTAGTTTCTTATCCTGTGGCTATTCTATAAAGACCTTTACTTCTAAGTATATCTACCATGTGAGGTAGCCATTGGAAATAATTGGTGTTGTTAAGAATAATCAGGCATGCACTTTCCAATTTTTTTTTTTTTAAACATGAAGCTGAGAAAAGCTAAAACTAACTGCTCCAATGGTAAGATCTCGAAAAATTAGGTCGTTTAAAAAAAACGGCTCGAAAAACAGATTCTGGATGAAGAAGTGATGCCTTTTGAACAATCTGAGTTGTAGATGCCGAATAGTTATGGGAATGGAATGAAGTGCAGCTTTTTAAAAAATAATTCCACCCCTTTGAACAAAATTTTGTTACAAAAGAAGCTTGAGAAGGAGACTTGAACCGAAGACCTCTATTCTCATAAACTGACCCCTCACCAAGTGAGATAGTAAAAGGATCACGTTATTGTTTGAATGGAGGAAGGGGGGGTTTTTCTCTTGTTTTTTCTTTTTTTTACTCTTCGGTGTGTGTGCCTTTTCCCGCACAAAAAAACACAAAAAATGAGCAAAAAAAAAAAGAAATTCAAAGCCTTATGGCATAATGTTAGATTTTCGGTTAGCCTTGCCGCCAACTATCCATTTTTTCACTATTTCTGATTTCCCAAGATCTCACAAAGATGCGGGGAAAGAACATACGTAGCAAAAAAAATCCCTTTTCTGTTTCTGATTTGCCGAGATCACACTCAGTGCACAGCAAAGAGCATAAACATAGAAGAGGGTATAGATATGACAAATAAATAAAACCTAAAAACCAAAAATAAATAGAGGAAACCGAAATAAGCAGAACTATTAACAAATATAACTGCAAAACAGATGCTTTATACCTCTAGATATAAACTGACACAACTTGGGCAGCCAAAAACCTTTTCTCATGACAAAAAAAGGCGTTCCTCACTGTAACAGACACTACGGAAACAACCGAATAGTTTTCCAAACCCAAAAATGTTTAGAAATAGTAGATCTACAAAACGGAATTCACATGCGATCAAACCGGCTTCGAATTTTGATCAACAACGGATGCGGCCCTCAAAATAGCTCTGATACCATGTAGGAATTTATAGGTTAAGTTCCGTAGATCAAGAGCCAAAGGTCACCGCTCACAAATAGATCACAAATCAGTACACCAGTATAATCACATGGTTAAAACCCTCAAAGATGGACACAGTCCACGGCCTGAGCCAACGCGGCCACTTCAGGAAATTTATTAATATAAAATCAAAAGTTACATATGTTTCTCTCATAAACAATTTCCGGACAGATGACCATTCATTCCCTTTAAATAGAGATCAGGGATCAATCGGGTGTTAAGCCACGGATCAAGGAGTTGATGAGGCACTAAAATAGGAAGTTGAAGGCGGTCCTTCACGATCCCAACACTCTCCTATGTAGGGTGACCCATGGAAAAAGGGTTGGCAGGGAAAATGTGTAACTGAAGCCTTTCAAAACCCAAAATTCACAATTCCAGCCAATTTTCTAGAAACCCCGAGAAAGAGAATGCAATATCATGCATTTATTTTCATTTTTATCAGCATTTGGTCGATAGAGAAGGAGATCGAACATTGAATAAAGTAAAATTGGAATATGCGGGGGGGGGGGGTACACTTTTTGAATATTTTAGAATGATGTTGGGCACTCGTATTTTTCGAATTTGGAAGAAAAAGAGTGCATTTTTTAAGGAGGGCTTTATTTTATCAATAATGCAAGGTTGTATATAAGGAACTAGGAAGATTTTTTTAATCTAGATAATGAGGAACTTACAACAACCCCGATGTGGGTTAGGTTGTGCTCTTTACCAGTTGAATTTCGGTTATCATATATTTTGAAGGTATAGGCCAGGTCTTGGGAATTTTTTTGAAGGTATCAAAGGTCATAAAAATGAGAAGTAATGTGTCTTAGACGCATATATATGTGTATATGAGAATCTCACAGCTGTTGCCAAATTTTATGGATTTTGAATACTAGGGTGAGATCTGGACACAACCCTTGGATTATGAGCATGTATCGTTCCAATGTAGATTTTTCCACAAATATGGTAACCTATTTCATGAGTGTCCATAAAAAATGAAGGAACCAAATCAGGGCGGCTCGAGGCTTAATGAAGGATTCACAAGAGTTACAAATTAGAGGCACAATCAAAGGAAAAAAACCACTTTTAATTCAAGGGTTTCCAAGGAAAATATTCATTTTCTGTGCTTGAAGATATGGAGGAGGATGATAAATATCTTGAGGTGACCCACACGAAAGTTTTCCCTTCAGATAAAAACAGAGAAAAGGTGGACTTGAAACATAAACTGGGTGAAGAAGACAAGCTGCAAGTAGGGTATGATCTTTTAGAACTTCCAGGTTTTGAGGAAGTCATTTCTCTCTTATATCATAAAATATTACATCTTTCACAAGAAGAACAAACGTTGGTTTTTGAGTTCAATGAATGGTTTCCAAGGAGCTTTCATATCTACCCAAAGAGGAGAAGGATATGTATAAAACAACAAATTTTCATTGGAAATTGAAGAAACAGATAGTTCCTGGAGACCCAATAGCCCAGGATTTCCAAGAATTTAAAGATAAAGGGAAAAGAAATTTTATCGAGGGAACATCAAAGAGATCAAAAGAATAAAACCACCATACCAAAGTGATAGTATCAACAACATATGGGCACTCCCAGGAGTAACTCAGAACATATAGTAGCTAGCCTAGATAAGGGCTTGTAGATTTCACTCATAGCAACAATGAAGATCCTCTCTTAGAGTATCAGAGGACTCAATGATAGAGGTAAACATATACACCTTACATACGAAATAAAAAAATAAAATTTGGCCTTTGTAGTCTTACAATAAAAAAAATTGATGGAGGAGAAAATGAGAAATGTAACTATTTTTTGTTGGAAAGGATATGGGCACATGTCTTTGGCAACTACAAGGAGTGTGGGTGAGATTTTAGTTTAGTGGAACCCTCAACTGGTTCTATTTTAGGAATGGTTTGCAACCTCTATAATTATAATAGGTATTTTTCGATATATAGGAACAGAATAAAATGTATTCCTTTTAGTAGTATATGGTCTCTCAATTCCCTCAGAGAAAATACTTTACCTGAAACAACTCAGGAGGCTAAGAATTTATAGGAAATTCATTCTAGATAGTGGGTGGCCATTTTAATATTACAATATAATTAAAGGAGAAAAATAGGGACAATGGTAGGTTGGATCCTATCTCATTTCCTTTTGATGAATTGGTATACTCTCTTTTTTTGGTTGATATTCCCACAATCAATGGTTTTTATACTTGGAATAATATAAAGGGGGGTTGTAATCAAATTTCTTCTCACTCAGATAGGTTTTTGGTATCGTAAATCCTGTTAAAAAATAGTTATTCATATAAGCCTCAATATTCCCGTGTATGGCATCTAAAAATTGGCCAATCAAGTTAGAAATTTATCAGAAGGAAACTCTAGTAAACCAACCATTTCATTTTGAAATTTTTTGGTTCCAATCAGAAGGTTTCGTTAATGAACTAAATACTTGGTGGGAGGACATAATAGTTGAAGATCATACCAAGATGAGAATTTTCCAACTAAAATTAGCATTTAAAACTATGACTCAAAAGTTGGAGTAAGAGAGTGTTTGGAAATATCTTCATAGATAAGCAAGAGTTGGAAATAAATATGTCATCAATCCAGCAAAATATTATAAGGGAAGGCAGATCTATGAAGTTTTTAATAAAGGAAGTTGACTCCCTTTCAAAGCTGGACGACAAGAGGAATCAAGAGGAGATCCTATGGAATAAAACGTCTCGTATTCAGTGGGTGAAGGAAGGAGATAAAAATAATAAGTTCTTTCATATTGGAATGATACAACATCGAATACATACCATAAAATTTTCCATTATTGATAAGGAAGGTAGGAGTAATTTGTCACAACATGGCATATAAGAGGAGTTGGTTAGATTGTTTACGGAATTATGGTCTGAGACTCTTACGGACTCCTATTCTATGAATTCTACCTCATCATTTCTTAACCATATAACCAAAAGGATAAAAGACAAACAGAATAAAGCATTAATGTGGTTTGTCTCTTAGTGAGAAGTGGAATCAGTAGTTAAGAATATGCCTAAAAATAAGGCTCCAGTACCAGATGGATTGATTACGGATTTCTATCAATCTTACTAGAGTTTCCTAGCCGAAGAAGTGCATGAGGTAGTGGAATAGTCACTAATGTTATGTTTGTAACATTGGTACCTAAGTGAAACAACACAGAGAGTTTAGAGGGTTATAGAACAATGACATTATGTAATGTAATCTATAAACTAATATCTATAATGATACCATAATGAAAGAAACCTTGCTACCGAACTTGATTTCTCTTTCCCAAGCGGGGTTTGTACAAGTCAGGAAGATTATGGATGGAATAATAGTTGTGCAAGAAATTATGCATTCACTTAAATGAACCAAGTGACCAGGTATGCTTATAAAGTTGGATTTGTCAAAATATTATGACATAATTAGTTCGTCGTTTTCATTAAAATTCCTACAAGCATTTGGATTTTTTGAGCCTTGGCTAGAGTGGGTGGGATATCTTATATCCACAACTTTATTTTCAATCCTTGTCAAGGGCTCACCCTTATAGAATATTCACCCTTTCAGAGGAATCTGATAGGGCGATCGACTTTCTCCATTTCTATTTATCATAGCTATGGAAGGTTTAGGAAGAATGTTTTAAAAATATGGGGAGTTTGATTATCTGCAAGGACTTTGATTGTATGATAAGGACTTCCTAATAATCCATCTCAACTTTCTAAATGATGTAATTCTATTTGTTCTACCTACTAGGAGAGATATAGAAAGGTTGGAGATGGTTATTTTTACCTTCATGTCAGCCTCGGGCATAATGGTAAATAAGGAGAAAACAAATATTTTATTTTTCAACTATTTGAAACTAATGCAACATAGGCTCTGTCATGAAATTGGATATAGTAAAGGAAAAATTGTAGCTATGAATCTAGGAATAATGTTAGTGTGGAACTATCATAGTTCCTATACATGTGTAGAGGTATTAGATAAAACAAGACTCATAATGAATAATTGGGTGTTTTAGTTCTTAAATTTCCCTAGTCTCCTTGTTCTAATGAAAACAATACTTCGAGCTCTTCAAAACTAACAAATTTCATTAATGCCAATCCCAAGAAATATATGCTAGTCTTTTAAAATGATTTGGTCCAATTTCTTATGGAAAGGGTCAACCAAAACACAAAAGTTGGCCAGGATCGCATGGAGGTTTGGGAATCAGGAATCCCCTATTGATCAGTAAGGCTTATGCAATGAAGTTATGGTGGTTATGGGTTCAATGTGGTAACCAATTTTGGAATATGGTGTGGCAAATAAAATACCTGTCACTTAATTCACCATTTGAAATGTTATATGTGGAAGGCATCATCAAAGAAATGAAATTATGGAACTAGGCTTATCAGGTTAAGGATCAGGTTAAACAATATGCGTTCTTGGAGATAAGAGATGGTGAAAGTTCCTTCTTTTGGGAGGAATCATGAAAAAAAAACTCTCCCCTAGTGGATCGTGTGAATTTTCGTGAAATAAAAGAATGGACATGATCTAAAGGTTTACTAAAAGTAGTTGATTAGTGGAATTTGCTAAATTCAGTTGTAGGGACGTGACAATGGAAAACACAAATAGATAGGCAGAATTCGAATAACTCTTGGCCTTGGTAGGAGTTTCAACAATGTCTTCAAGGTCTAATAATTTGAAATTCAGTCAAAAATGATGTTTACGGTGTTGGGGTAAAATCAAATTAGGGACATTTTCATTAGCTGAGGTTTATTCGATTCTTCATGGATTATATCCAGAGTTGGACAACCCAATATGGCGTATAGCTTGGCACAAAGGAGTATGGCCCAAAGTTTCCACTTTTATATGGTTGATAGAATGGGGATGGTCATTAACTTGGGATTGATTGCGTATAAAAGGCATAGTAGACACTTCAATATGTTAATTATGTCTAAAGGAAGAAGAGAACACAAAACATTTATTTATCACTTGTGTTTATTTGCAAGACATTTGGTAAGGTGTTGATCCAATAATGAAATGAAGTTATTACTAAACGGATTGCAAGTTAGTTTTTGTATTCTTATGAAGTGGATCATAATTGTGAAAAACACATAAAAATGATAAACATTTTCTTCAAAAGAAAAGAATGGAGACTTAAAATAGAAGTAATAAAAAGAAGACAAGATGATAACGAAGGTGACCCCTCCTAGGTTGCGTCTCCAGGTCCGCTTTTAGTGTGACTACTTCATTAATATGCTCAAATGGTCAATTACATTTGTTTACAAGATACAACCCATCAAAATAATTCTTCCAATTCATTGAGAAGGCCCAAAAAGCCCTATTTGTGCTTTTGAAATGCTAAATTTGGCCTCCAAATTTCCACAATAGGACAAAAATACTCTAAGTATGCAACTTGAAACAAAATGGCTCAGTAAAAAATTCAACAAAACCCATTGTGGCTCAACGGTTGGGAACTTTCGTTATATAGGTGGAGGTTAGGTGTTAGATCCTTAACTTGTGTGATTTTGTGAGTGATATGAGGGCTAATGTTGATATAATATAATTGGAAAATATATATGTTTTAATATGCTTCAGTGGGCTAGTCCCACACTGTCGATTCTCTAACCGCGCATGTGACCACTTATTTAGTCTTTGTAATAAATCTTCCAATATAACATAACATTTATCCATTGCTAAGGTTGGTGGGCCGTCGTAGGTGGCAGGTCCTCCAACCTTCCTGCCAAAGTGTGACAACATATAAACTTTAAATAAAACTTTCATCCTATGAATATCAGGTGACACTTGTGGCTTAGTGGTAGAACATGGTATTTGTGGTGGATAGGTCTAGGCTTTGAACTTAGCCAAGTGCACTTCAATAAATTTTTGTCCAACCCATAGGGCCACATGTCGCCCTCTGACTGGGCAATGTGACCTAATTCCATTAGTCCACATCCTCTAATTACACAATGACACTTATCGAGCTCTCGATATCCCACATGTCATCTGAAACCAAGATCCTAAAACCATAATCATTGAAACCATGAGTTGAGCATTGACCACCAGAATCATGAGCATTCACCATTAACTTTAACTTGTTGAATTTTCACCTTTTTACATGTTTAGACGTAAAATTTGACCTTGCATAATGTTTTCATACAATTTTTGTTTTTGTCTATTCAAGTTGCATTGGAATCAGATAAATGATAACTACACATTTAGCCTTGTTCATCTAAACATGAGAACTTTTAGTTTTGATCATTTTTTGGAACTTTGAGCATATTTTGCATCCGATGGATCACTCCTCCTCGCTGGAAGCTTTTCAGTCCTCAAAAGTCTGATACTAATCATAAAATAAGTGAAGGTATAGCTACCTCACCTTTCCAATCTTGATCCATTGTGCTTTGCTTGGATTGGTACCTTTGAGCCCCATATGATGGTACTCCACCTCACCCCTGCATGAAGTCCTTTTCTTCCAGTCAAGAATAGTGTCTTCCTATAGCTAATACATGTATTCAGGAGAAAATTATTCTATGGAATGTACCTGAATACCTTCCTCTTGATCCATGATCATAGGTGGCTCATATAATCTCAATTTTTCAATATTTACAACATAATATATTTACATATAAGGAGAAAAATCTATTCAAAACCATTATTACCAAATTTTTCTAAGATTCTAAATGGAACATACCATATTAGTTTGATCTTTTGAAATTCTCCTTGCAAACTTTATTTGTTTTTGTATAACCAAACTTGGTCTCCCACATGAAAATTTTGATCAACACAACGTTTTTCATGTCTTGATTTGTATTTCCCTTGGCTCTTTTCCAACTTTTTATGCACTGTTTGATGTACCAATTGGATATGTTCAATGAAATTCTTGGATATCTCCACATCAGTATGTCCATCCACTGCAATATCTTTCCCAAAGTTCAAATCTAAAGGATATTTTGGTAACTAACCATAGCATGCTTTGACTAGAGATGTATGAGTCGATGAATGCTTCGAACGATTGTAGGCATGATGAATGTAGTGTAAGTTCTCATCCCAAAGCTTAGGATGTTTTCCACAATATCCTTAGAGTATATGTACCACTGTCATATTCACCACCTATGTCTAGTTGTTGGTTTGTGGATGAAATATTGTGCTCTTCTTCAACATGGTGTCCATTAGTTCCCACATAATCAACAAAAATTACCCGATAAATCGAGAATCTCGATAAGATACAATAGATGTGGGTAACCCAAAGTGAACCATACATTTTGAAAGAATAAATCTAGTTGTGAACTTATTTTTAAAAGGAATTAAGATACACATCTTACAGAACCTATCCACTACAACATACAAATAATCATGACCTTTCCTAGACATAGGTAATCCCCCCACAAAATCCTTGGACATACTTTCACAAGAATGTTAAGGAATAGGAAGTGGAGTATACAATCCCAATTTCCTAATACTTGGATTACTAGTATCACACATAAAACACCGCTTTACATATATTCATATAGTTTTATTCATATGAGGCCAATAATGATACCTTTACAATTGAGAAATTGTTTTTCCTACACCAAAATTACCAGCAATAGGAGATGTTTGTGCTTCCCTTATAAGATTAACTATTTCACTTTGTGGAATGTATAACTTTCCAACATGATATAATAGTTTTTCATAAATATCATAATCTAGTTCTTCAATTTGATTTCCTTGCTCAAAGTTGCATATAGATCTTTAAAATCTTCATCTTGAGCATATTGTTCAATGTAACTTTCATATGTGATTGAATTATTCTTAAGAATTGTAGAAGCATTTATTATGGGTCTTGATAACATATCTGCAACTTCATTAGAGGAAATTTTAGCCTAAAAGTTCCCATACAAATTTCACATAATTTCCATGTCATAATATGTAAACCAATCAAAATCCTTTAAATTTTAAAAGAGGTACATGTAAATATTTTGGAGGGAAAATAAGAAAACTACTTTTTTTAATTGTATTTTTTACTTATCTCCTTACATGCTTACTCAAATTTCAAGTGTAGACACTTGTTTGGTGCAGAATTGAATTTTTCATCCAACGAGTACCCATTATGCATACTTTTGAGAAGACCCACATTGATAAAATTTTAAGATACATTAAAAACGTGTGCTCAAATGCATTTTTAATGTATCTTCAATTTTTATCAATGTGGGTGTTCTCAAAAGTATGCATAATGGGTAGTCGTTGGATGCGAAATTCAATTCCACACCCAACTCGTGTCTACACTTGAAATTTTAGTAAATATGTAAGGAGGTAAGCCAAAAATGCAATTAAAAAAAGTAGTTTTCTTAATTTCTTTCCAAAATTCATAACTCGTATTTTATTATTTTTACTATTATTTTAGTATTTTTCCTTAAGAGGCCACATTTAGGGAGAAATTTCCTCTAATGGTTATATATGCCTTTCTTATATCTAAAGATCAAGTGAAATTGCTGTAAAAATCCCATGCATATGAAGTATCTTGATTTTTGTAGCCTAGTTTGTGATTGAGTATACTGTATTGGTTGATGATCTGTATGCATGATTGTTACTTTACCCATTAAATAATGCTTCCATTTTTTCACGATTTGTACTAGAGCATACAATTTCGTTATCATATGTGGGATAGTTAATAAGTGCAGTTATAAAGGTATAAGGGTGAAAGAATATAGGCTTAGCATGTTGCATCAATACTTCTTCCATGGCATAATCACTTGCATCTGTGTGGATTTTGAATGGTTGCTTGAGATATGGAAGTGCTAGAATCCGTGTTGTAATAATATTTGCTTTCAATGCATCGAAGGCTTCTATTTTTTGCCTCCCCAATGAAAAACTTGTTTCACACTTGTCAAAGCATGTAGCGGTGCTGAAATAGCTAAGAAGCCTACAATGGACTTCCTTCAATATTAGGCTACTCCTAGGAAGCTTTTGTCTTCAGTTACATTTTTGGGCTTAGGTAAATTTACAATAAACTCAAATTTAGAGGGATCAATTTTCAATTCACCGTCCCCTACATTTTACCTAAGTACACAAATTATGTCTTTCAAAATTCACATTTAGACATCTTCAAATACAAATTTTTCCTTTCTAAGTCACCTAAGACTTGTTTTACATTCTTTACATGCTCCTCATGATTATTACTAAAGATAAAAATATCATCTAAGTATACTATGACAAAATTATCAAGGAATGGTTGCAATACATCATTGATCACCATCATAAATGTTGCGGGTTCATTACAAAGACCAAACAGAATTCAAACCGATTCAAACAATCCTTTTTTTGTCTTAAAAGAAGTTTTCCAAATATTACTTTCAACCATTCTAATTTGACGATAACCGGTTCTTAAATCTAACTTAGTGAAATAAACAACATGCTTTAACTGATCTAGAAAATCATTAATGCGATGAAGAGGATAATGATTCTTTACCTTGATTTTGTTCAAAGATTAGAAATCAACAGACATTTTCCATGTTACATCTTTATTTGGCACCAAAACAATAGGATAACCCCAAGGATATGCACTTGGTCTGATGACTCCTTTGGCAAGAAACTCTTGCACTTGCTTATTAATTTCCATGCTTTCCAAACTGACATTATGTACATGCCAATATTAGGAAGTGGAGCATCCTACTGCAACTCAATCTCATGTTGAACTCCTATTTTTAGAAGGAGACCTTCAGTTCCATGAAACATCTTACCATAAGTATCAATAACTCCACTCAATTCACACTTAAATTTAGGATCACATATCGAGAAGGCTTCATATTTATCAACATCCTTAGCTTTTACAATCAACAATACATAATTATTTTTATCGTTGCCAATTATTTTCATTTGTCCTACACCAACAAGAGATAAATTTGTCTCGTTATGATGTTCCCTTATAATTTATTCAATCCATCCTTTGAAGAGATGATATTTTTTCTCCTTGCGATAGAATATGGCTTTTCAATCATAAAAACAGGGACTTCCCAAAACAATACTGCAAATTTCAAGAGGCACAACATCAAGTTCAACCTCATCTACAAAGTTAGAAGTGATGGAAAAATTAAGTTTGCATTGTCTTGTTACTTGTAGTTTGGAATCATCACATACCCAACCCAAAGGATAAGGTTTAGCATAAGGTGATGTTTCTAATTTAAGTTTCCTAAAAAATACTTTAGAAATAAGATTGACTTGAGAACCACTATAAAAAATACTATCAACCTTAGTATGCTTTATGACCACGCTAATGTGAAAAAGTTCATTTCTTTTCATGTCATTTAAAGATTCAAAGGATTCACTAGAATAAGTAGTACTTGCATTATAATCTAGGCCTTTCATTCCCATGGCCATGGTATTTTTTTTGCCACCTGAATCAGATCCCAAATCTTGTTTATTTGTAGCAGTAGTCTTTTCTTTCCCCTCGGTGTCAAACTTATTTGGGCTCAATTCTGGATGAAACTTCCAACAATGGTCTTCATCATGACCATACTTCTTGCCATGTCTACAAGTGAGTTTCCTTTCCTCTTTATTAACAATGGTTGTCTTCTTCCCATTTTCTTTGTTTTTCCCTTTGACTTATCAACAAATATCTCTAATAGTTTCTTTGAAGTATATTCTTGCACATTCCTTCATCGACTTTCAATATGCGTAGCTTGAACACACATTTGATAGAATTTGGTTGGGTTAAGCATAAGAATAGTGTGTCTAATATAGTTATGTAAACCACTAATATAATTCATAAGTGTCTCTTATATATCTAAAAGAATAATCAAAATTAAATCTTGCTTATGAAATTCTTGAGTATAACTTTGTACATTTTGACCCTTAGCTTGCCTAATAATTTTCCATCTCATCATTGCTCGTTGTTTATATGCCAATGGATAATTTTTTTTTCTAAAAGTAGCTACACAATCATTTCAAGAAGAAATAATCTTACCACTTTTCTTGAGATCATATTGTAATTTTTCTTCCCACCATATGAGAGTTTTCCCTCCCAACCTACTAGAAGCAAGTTGGATTTTTTTGATATCATCATCAATTTTTTGGATTCTAAAATATAATTTAATTTTCCTCACCCAATTATCCAACTTTTCATTATTTAATTGTCCATCATATATTTTCAATTAAAAAATTACATAAAGCTTAATTAAAGGGAATTTAGCATATACTTTATGTCCCTTTTGTGAAGAACTAGGAGAAGATGGTGAAAAATGAGGTGAAGAAGGTGGAGCAGGAGGAGGAGTCCCACCACCATCACCACCATCTCCATTACCATCACCATTACCATTACCATTACTATTACCATCTGGTGGATTATGAGAACCATTACCTTCTTTTTTTGGTTTGACGAGAAATTTCATCTTGTAATCGCATTGTCCTCTCATCAAAAAATATTTTTACAATGTCATCCATATCAAGAAAATTCTTTTTAAATTCTCTCTCCTCTAGAGAAATATCATCATCTTCTTCACTTTCCATGGTTTGATAAGAATGGAAAGGTGGTCTTATTGAACTAGTTTCAGGATTGAATTATTCAAGTGATCATTCTCCTTTATTGAACTTCGATCTAGTGATCATGTAAAAACTTGCAATCCGTATCAAACCTTCACACAACCAAGTTCCCTAATACCAAATTTGATCCTAAAATAAAATGAAGGTATTACTGAATGAATTTCAAGTTATTTATGTATTATTACAGAATGGATCGAGATTGCGAAAACACGTAAACTTGATAAACAGTTTCAGCAAAGTAAAAGAATGGAGACTAAAAATAGAAGTAAGAAAAAGAAGACAAGTTGATAGCAGAGGTCACCCCTCCTAGGCTACATCTCTGAGTCCTCTTCCAGTGTGACTGCTTTATTAAGATGATAAAATTATCAATTATATATGTTTACAAGCTCCAACTTGTCAAAATACTTATTGAAATACATTCAAAAGGCCCAAAAACCCTTGTTTAGGCTTTTGAAATGCTCAATTTGGCCTCCAAATGGCCACAATAAGCCAAAAATATTCTCAGTCTCAAAATTAAAACAAAATGGCTCTGTAAAATATTCAACAGAAGTTATTGTGGCTCAACAGTTGTGCACTTTGGTTATATAGGTGAAGGTCAAGTGTTCGATTCTCAACTTGTGCTATTTTGTGACTAATATGAGGGCAAACCTTGATAATATAATTGGAAAAAATATATGCTTTAATATGTTTCAGTGGGCTAGTCCCTCACAGTCGTCAATCTGACCACCTGTTTAGTTGTTGCACCGAAATAACACCTCCCCCATCCCAAAAGTGCGACAACATTAAATAAAAATTTTGTCTTATGAATATCAAGTGACACTAGTGGCTTAGAAGTAAAATGCGATAATTTTGGTTGGAAGGTTTAGGGTTCGAACCCCTCCAATTTCACTTAAATAAATTTTGGTCCAACCCACAATACCACGTGGTGGCTCAGAATTAGGCCACGTATCTCGCTTTGTTTGGGGCACATGGCTCAATTCTATTAGTCCACATTCTCCAACTTCACAATGACACCTGTCAAGATTTATATGCACCACATGTTAGCCAAACCATAAGCTTGTAGACCTGACCGATGGAACCATGAGTTGACCTTTGACCACCATAACCGTGAGCGTTAAACTTTGACTTTGACCTGTTGACTTTTTCTTTTTGCCATGCTTGAACCTGAACTTTGACCTTGCATAACGTTTGCATATGATGCATGTTTTTGCGAGTTCAAGTTGCATTGGAATCAGAGAAACAAGAACTATGCATTTAGCCTAGTTTCATATGTATTTAATAACTTTTATTTTTGAGCATTTTTTGGAACTTTGAGCATCTTTTGGATCCTATGGATCAATTTTTCATGCTCTATTTAATCAAGATATTCCAAATTCAATGGATATCAAGACTTGGTTGATCAATTAGCATCAAGAGAAGTTAAATAACTCATGGGTATTAATAGCATAGAGGTTATGTTTCAGGCTCTGCTTATGGTGTTTATGGAAGGAGAGAAATCTGAGGTCCTTGGGGGAAAGGTAGGCCCTCTTATATGGTATAGGAAGAAATTTTGTCAAATGTGCGAGAATATTTTCTAAAAAATCTATCAAAAATGATACAAGGGAAGTAGGATGAATAAGAGTTGCTCATTTTGCAAAAGCTACATCTACAGATAGACTCTAGACCTTACATCTCAATACACACAGTGAAAGGGAGAATGTTGAGTAGTTTCTTCCACCACCTCCTTAGTATTTATTTGTGTTGATTTTTGATGGGGCCTCATGAGGTAAGCTAGGAAGGGGAAGTTGTAGAGAAATATGGTGAGATGATAAACTAAATCTGGTTCATGTATACACTTTCTCATGGGGAAAAACTACAAATAATTTCGCAGAATTCTGGGCGTTAGAAAGAGGTCTCCAAAAATCATAAATGAAAGGGATTTTCTTGTTACAGGTACATGGGGAGTCCCAAATTGCGATTAATATGGTGCAAAAACTCCTCATGGGTCAGCTTCCTAAGAGATCTATTTCTAGTTGGCACCTTCAACTGGTGGCACACAACATTAGGTATCTTCTCCTAAATTTTGATTACATAATAGTCATGCACACTAAGAGTTAAGGTAAAAAGGTAGTTGATTGTCTAGCTTGTTGGAATTTCTAAACAATTCCAAACACACAGAGGAATACAACAATTTCTCAACTCAACACAGAGATTTAATACAAATTTCCGGCAGAGATGTGGTGAAGCACATAAATTTCATTAATAAAAAAAACTAGACCATTACAAAATGAGATCTTTAGAACTACAGCGTTTTGCATTTACAAAAAAAAATTACTTTGTTGACTGCTACACACGCAGTGCTCTTGAAATTATGTGCTCTGTATTTTCTCTCTGCCTTCACTACTACACACAGTTTGCAGTCTAACTGCTCTCAACCAGAATTACACACACACAGTCTCTGCTACTCTTTGTCTATTTTTGTTTTGTGCCTTCAATCTTCTTCAAAAACAATACACAGTCCACTATGTTGCACACACAACATATTAAATTACATACATACATACATACATACATACATACATACATATATATATATACATATAATCTATGCTTAAATTAAAATGTACCACGGTAAAATAAAATTAACCCTAATTTTAAAACTTTAAAACATACATTGCATCAAATAAAAAAAACATTAAAACATTCATACATTTCCTAGGGTTCAAACAATATGCAAGACCCAACTTCTTTTCCCCACAAAACTCTTTCGATTGGTCCGGATGAAGGTGACGTCACCTCCTCCGGTGGGTCAACTTCCAAGCTTGAAGCTTTTGCTAGGTTCCACCGGAATGAGAGCTGGAGGCTACACGTTAAGTGATGTGGTTGTTGCAATGAGTTTAATGCTGGCAGGTGAAGGTTTAAGTGGTGGATAAGACCGTCATTGCATGGAGTGCAAGTCTGAAGAGATAGCTGTTGCTGCCATCCTTCAAATTTCCCATCAGCAATTTAAGCTTGTCGTTATTGGACATCAAATTAACTTAGACAAATATATAAAACACACAAAAAAACTAGACACCAAATATTTGCGGAAAAGGCTTCAGCCTCACGGCTTCCTCACATATTTTCTCATTATTAAAAGAATGTAGTGTTATAATTAAATAGATGAGGAGACCGTGTCTCAAGATAGTACGTGCTATCTTGAACACCTTGTTGAGATAATTTCTCAACCAAACACGCACCAATATAGGAGCTACCTAAACTAACTCCTATCTTAGAGGAACAACCCAAGAGTTAGGCACAAATTCCTAACTTGTAATATTTAATTTATTTATTTATTTTTGGATTTATTATTGTTTTGTGAGAGAGGCTAACATTCCCCCCTTCAATGATAAATCCAAAATAAGAACAAGGAACCATCTTCCAAGTTCTCATGTTGATCCTCAAAAACATTACCTGAAAAACCGCCAAAGCTGGATGCTAAAAAACTGCAATATGAAGAGACCATGAGTCAGCTACATGTCTCATTCATCTCTGAATTTCTCTTGAAAACTCCATCACATGCCAAGTTGCAAAAGGATCCATCTTTCCTTTGCATGAAATCAACATCCTTTTTCCACTAACAAAATTTGTTCAACGCCCACTGGCTGATGATGTCAAAAACAACTCATTGTTGCTTTTTTTGTGTTGAAAAACTTCTCACTATTGCTTTGTTCGACTGCCCACTAGAAAATTTTTTGATGCCCATTGGCTATGGAAGCTGCCCAATGGCTACGTTTTTTGGTTTTTTCGAGACTTTCAGTCTAACAACCACTATCAATTTCATTGACATCTTCCCCCCTTTGTCAGCTGAAAGGAGAGACACTTCTCTGGAAAGTTTTCATGAACTCCCCCCTTTCAGGTGTAGGAGTGTTGCACTTGTGTACTCCCCCGTTCAACTACATGAGAGTACCATCTTCTTTTCACTATAGGCTGCACTATGTGTGATTGTAATCGGTTGTAGAACTGATGCAATCTTTTGACTGTGTATGACCATTTCCAAGGATCAATCCATTCATAATGTCTCTTCAATCTGGCTGATTGTTGTTGGTTGCGACATTTCTCAGAGGAATGATTTGGTTTTCCACAATGGTGACAAGGATGGAGATCAAAACACTGACCTTCCATATGACCGATTCTTTGACAATGATGACATTTCGGTTCGACTTCAATTTCAGGTTGTGTGAAATTCTGTTTGTCGGCAACTTTCTCAGAACTTGCAGAGGTGATTTTTTCAAGAAATCATGCACTAAAGAACTTAATTTTCTTGGAATAATCTCAGATATGCAGGTTGTTGTCATCGTTGACATATCCCAAGCCTCGTTGATTCTTGTTATTTTGAATTTCTTCCCGTGGCTTGATGATTAGCTTGGAAGAAATTTGAACTGGAACAACTTCGACACTTGAAGCTGTTGGGATGAATGACTTATCATCTGGATGGTTCAAAGACTTGAAAGTATCACTCTTTTCTTGCAACTCATTTCTTTGTAGTTGCGACTCTAGTTGAAGAAACTCAATGGTTTATTATGTGTGTGTTTCTGTATTTTATGAGTTGATTTGTTTTTCAATATGAGGTATCAGAGCTTGAATGAATACTCACACTCACTTGCAGGAGATGTGAACTTGTTGCTTGCTTTATTTAGAGTTAAAACTCGTTCATTCACTTGATTCTGCTTAAAGAAAGGGTGTCGAACACTGTCGAAAATGCACCCAAAAATGCTTAATGATTTTAATGACTCACTACAATGAATTCAATTTGATTTAATTTGACTCAATTCAAAACTTGGGTGTCGGTTCCAACCGAGAATGCACCCTTATAATTCAATGCAATTTGAGTTTGATTACAAGTTCAATAATGTTTATGTAGATTGTTCTCTGAAACGTTGGAGGTTGCAGACTCATTAACTTAACTGTATTGATGTAGACTTCACTTTGAAATGCTATATTTTGTAGGTTCATTAACATGATTATATTAAGTGAATTTGCTTGTTGAAGTAGAATGTTGATGTTGACAACATTTATTATGTGTTGTAGTGGTGCAAAAGCATGTGTTGAGTTTAATTATCCTTCCGTGCAGCTTCTTTGTTACAGATGTTGTGCTTTCTTGCATTGAACTTTATGTGTGCGTTAAATGAAATAATTTATGTGTCAAAACTAGACACAAATCAAAAGAAACATCATGAATCCATAAAAAACACTCGCCATCACAAACACACATGGTGTACCTAAGATCCCCTTATTCAATTTCAGGCGGATCTAGGACACAATCACCAAAAAAAATATATGCTTTATTAAACTTTGGAGTACATAATCGTTCAACTTCACAGCATCTTCATGGAATCAAAGTTTCACAACTTCTTGGAAGAAAAAAAGACTTCAAAAGTAGACTCAACCTCCTACATCAATGAGCTTTCTTTTGATCACTCCAAATTTACAAAAGGTGAATCCTTATCACTCCACAAAATCACTTATTGCTCCAAAATTACAAATAGAATTTCACTTAAAAAACTCTCACTCCCCCCCCCCCCATTTTTTTTAAAACAAACTTATCTCTCCAAACTTACAAAAAGTACACCTTATTTCATCCAAAAATTAAAAAATTTCACCTTATCACTTCACAAAAGCCTCACTTTACTACCTTTTCAATTTTCCATTAAAATGGAAATCACTTGAAAAGTGAATTGTTTTCAAATATTTTTTTTTTACATTTAAAGAACACTCTATCTCTTCAAAGTAAATGAAGCGTACTCCTTAAAAGTACTTTCAAAAAACAAATTTCAAATCCTTTTATAAAAAAACTCACCCTTTAATGACTCAAAAGCAATAAAATACTACTGGATATTTTCTTTCCTTTGTTACCTTTGCAAAGACTTGTTTGCCTTCCTATATTTTCTTCAAGTAGACTTTATGTATATCAAATATTCACCGGGTGGTCTGGATGGGAAAATGTCATTACCTTTAGGGAAAACTATTCATGAAAGTATTGAGCAAGGCAATCAGAAATTCAAGCTCGAGTGGAAAGATATTTTCCGCATGAATAAAAAAGAACTTGAATCTGCAATACGCAAGGTATCAAGTGATGCTTTGCTTGATCCACATCAAAAAGAATATATTATTCAGAACCTTATGACTAGTTGGTGGATTTCTTCCCAGCAGAAGTTTCCCCGGTCAAGAGCTAGTCATTCTGGGAATGGTGAAGACACACCTGGGCATTGTCTCTCATATCAAAATTTAGATTAGAAAATATTTGGATGTGAGCATTAAAAGCGGAACTGCAAACTAAAAGCTTATTTTTGTAACCAACTTTTCACCTGTAAATTTTTCCATGATAAATTTAGTGACCACTCAATGGACAGAAAAGCAAAAAAAGAGATGATGTGCATGAAATGCTTGCAGATCGAGCCTGTTGCTTCAAATTGTGTTACTCCTTCCTGTAAAGGATTTTCTATGGCACATTACTTCTGCAATATTTGCAAGTTTTTTTATGATGAAAGGTCATCTTTCTAGCTCTTGATATGCATGTAAAGAATGTGGCTCACACATATTGTCTGGAGCATAAAGGAGAAAGTGACAAGGATTTAAAGGCTCTTCGGAAGGATTTCCATCTTCAAAGGCTGCTACAATAGTGGGCCAGAGTGGACAAAGTTCCAGTAGACAGGACTGTTGTAATATGATATGAAAGAGGTCACATTTAGCCACAAATAATCATGTTGATAATAATGGTGATGTTGTGGTTCTGTTTCCAATTGAGGAGATAATACACTGGCATAATGCAATCAGAAAGGAATTAAAGGAAATTGTAGAGGAGGCACGACAAATACAATTTTCAGGAGATTTTTCTAATTTGTCCTCATTCCTTTGCTATCACGGTTCTGCAACCAAATTATGACAACACTTCAATTCACACCACAAATAATGTGATTTCGTTTATTTCAACGCCCATGGAAATGGTTGCTGGCGCCTCGGGCTCCATCGACCACGACATTCCTTCTATCACCCAGCAAGGTAACGCAGGTACGCCGGCCTCTGGCTCTGGCTACGGCTCCAATTATTATACCTAAGATTTTTTAATTATGCTGCCATGTTCATACAATCAACACTATGATATGTGATATAATAATGCACTGCTCATTATTTTCTATGCTATCAACAATCACAACCCAGCAACACAATTACCATATTTTTCTGCTACCATGTATCATCTGCTGCCCACGAATTATTAAATGCTGCCAATCGAGTCACCCTTACTTCAACACTCCAATACAGCTCAAATTCCTCAATGCAGAGTGTATTCTTCAATTCGCTCTTGCTATGACCGTGATCCTTTGTTTTGGTGGCAGTATCCTGCACTCACGGTTGTGCACACAATATATATGCAAACTTGTAGATTTAAAACAAGCATCTTACAAGCTCTAATACCACATATTGGACATAAAATTAACTCAGAAAAATATATAAAACAAAAAAAAAAGACACCAAATATTGGCAGAAAAGGCTTCAGCCTCACGGCTTCCTCACATATTTTCTCATTATTAAAAGAATGTAGTGTTACAATTAAATATATGAGGAGAGAGTGTCTCAAGATAGTACGTTCTATCTTGAACACCTTGTTGAGATAATTTCTCAACCAAACACGCACCAATATAGGAGCTACCTAAAATAACTCCTATCTTAGAGGAACAACCCAAGAGTTAGGCACAATTTCCTAACTTTTAATATTTAATTAATTTATTTATTTTTGGATTTATTATTGTTTTGTTTGAGAGACTAACAACCGTCCTGCTGCTATGTGCAGGCAGTTGGAATTTATATTCCAACACTTCCCCTCAATTACAACTGCTATATTTTCTTCCATACCCAGACAGCAATTAAAAATTTTCTACCCCAATGGTTTTGTCAGTATATCAACAAACTGTTCCTCTGTTCTACAATGTTGTAAAACAATTTATCCATTGCTCATGAACTCTCTGATGTAGTGATAATTGGCATCAATGTGTTTTGTTCTCTTATGAAACACTGAATTTTTTGATAATGCTATTGTTGAGCTATTATCACAATAAGTTGTTGTGCCTTTTACCTGTTCATGACACAAAATCCTCAACATTCCTCTCATCCATACTGATTGACATGTTGCTGCTGTAGCTGCCAAATACTCTGCCTCTGCTGTAGATAAAGCCACAATTGGTTGTTTCTTAAAAGCCCATGAAATGGATCCTAATCCCATATGAAAAACATATCTAGAGGTGTTTTTCTTGTCATATATACTTCCAGCCCAATCACTGTCAGTATATCCAATCAATTCAAAATTTTCTGAAGTGGTATATAAAATTCCATACCTCTTTGTTCCTTTCACATGCCTCAGAATTCTTTTTCCTGCTTGCCAATGTTCCTCCTTTGGCCTTTCCATAAATCTGGAAACTAAACTCACAGCATGCATAATATCTCGCCTAGTTGCAGTCAAATACATGAGGCTTCTAACTATGCTCTTGTACAAACTTGGATCAAAATCCTTGCTGCTGTCCTCTTTACTCAACTTCAATCCCATCACTGTAGGAGTAATTGCTGCCTTGCAATCCTCCATGTTAAATCTTTCCAAAACTTCTTTAACATACTTTGCTTGAGAAATAAAAAATTTATTTTCATTTTTCTGTACTTCTATTCCTAAGAAGTATCTCAGCAATCCAATATCAGTCATCTCAAATTCATCCTTCATGACTGTTTAAAATCCTCAATGAGGTAAGCATCATTACCTGTTAATATAACATCATCAACATATAAAAAAACAATCAACATCTTACCATATTTCTCCTTGATGTATAATGTGGGTTATCCTTCACATTTTTTCATATATAGGCATCTATCCTACTCTACCATGCTCTTGGTGCTTGTTTCAGCTCATACAGATTTTTCTTCAATCTGCAAACTTTGTGCTCTTGGCCTTCTTTCTCATAGCCCAGAGGTTGTTCAACATAAACCTCTTCCATAAATACTCCATCTAGGAATGTTTATTTCACACCCATTTGGTAAACTTTCCACTTATGTTGTGCTGCTATGGACAACACTGATCTTACTGTTTCCATTCTTGCAACCGGTGCAAAAGTTTCCACATAGTCTCTTCCTTGTTGCTACTTGTAGCCTTTGACAACAATTCTAGCCTTGTGCCTTTCAATATTACCTTCAACATTGCTTTTGGTTTGATAAACCCATTTAACTCCAATGAATTATTTGCCTTTTGGGAGATCAACTAATTCCCAGGTTTTATTTTTCTCTATGGCATTCATTTCTTCATCCATAGCGTCTATCCATTTCTTATCTTTTATAGCTTCTTCAAAATGAATAGGATCCTCTACATGAAAATACAATGCAAATAAAGAGTTCATACCTTCATTTTCTACCTCTTTCTCATAAATCTCATTCAAACTTCTGAATTTGGTTCCTCTTTCACTTGTTGAACCTGTGCTCGTAGAAACACTCAAATCTACTCGTTGTGATGTGCTTGGAGAAGCATTGTCATCACTTCTCAAGGGTTTTCTCATTCTTTCTTGTGGTGTCCCTTGATGTCCTTGTGTTAGTGGAGGTGGTGCTTCTAATGAGGGATGTATTTTAGCCATCTCTTCCTCATTATCATCATGAGACAAACAACTTTTAACATTCATTGTTTTCTCTATGCTTCCATCCCAAGATTCTTCCTCAATGAACTGTACATCTCTGCTTATAACAAAATTCTTGGTGGATGGGTTATACAGTCGGTATGCCTTTGATTCTTCACTATATACAATAAATATACACTTCTCCCCCTTATTGTCCAACTTCTTCCTTAGCTAATCTAGAATGTGTGCATAAGCCACACAATCGAATACTCTCATGTGGGTGACATGCTGCTTTATGCTGCTCCACGCTTCTTCTAGAACTCTGTTCATGATAGATTTGGTTTGGCATCTATTTAAAATATACACTGCATAATGTACAACTTCAGCCCAATATTCATTTGGAAATTTTTTTTCCTTCAACATGCTTCTTACCATATCCATGATGGTTCAGTTTTTCCTTTCAGCAACTCCATTTTGCTGCGGTGTATACCTTGCTATAAATTGTTTATTTATCCCATTTTCCTACAAAAACGCAGGAAATATTTGGAGATATATTCTCCTCCTCTGTCTATCCTTAAGACTTTAATATGCTCCCCACTTTGATTCTCTACAAGAGCTTTAAAGTGGCAGAATTTCTCAAACACTTCACTTTTAAATTTCAAAAAATAAACCATGTTTTTCTTGTGAAATCATCAATACGGGTAAACATATAATGGTTGCTTGCTAATGATGGTGTTTGCATTGGTCCACACAAATCTGAGTGGACAATTTCTAAGGGTGCATTTTCCCTTATGCTCTTTCCTGATGGAAAACATTCTCTGTGTTGTTTGCCCAAGATGCAACCTTCACATAGGCTATCCAGTTTCACAATCAATGGTAATCCCTTTACCCTTCCTTTCCTATGCAACAAATTTAGACCTCCAAATTTGAGATTTCCAAATCTCAAATGCCATAAACAATTTTCATCCTTTGCTTCTCTTTGGAATGTCTCTTGTGTCACTGCTGCAATGGCATCTCCTTTCTTCAAATCTAGTCTCATTTTGATAGGGAACATTATGTTCCTTGTGATATTCACTTGTGCAATGCATTGCTTTCTTGGTGGTTTATCCATGATGGTGCATACATCATCTTCAAAGAAAACATTGTAGTATTTCCGAATGAGTTGTCCAATGCTCAAAAGATTACACTTCATACCAGGCACATAATAAACATCTGATATGGTTTGAGTCTATCTCCTTTCTTTGTCAAAATATTCACTCTACCTTTTCCCATGACAGAGAATTTACAGTCTGTCCCCAATGTTACTTGAGAATTTACATTTTCATCTAGCATGGAAAACATATAAATGTTTCCAGTCATATGGTTGCTACATCCTGAATCTAGAAACCATATATCTTCACTTTTCTCTTCAGCCAAATTACATGCTAAAAATAACTTTTTTTGACTGATATTTTCCTTAGTAAAATTAGCACTGGGTCTATTACCCATGTCACTCTATTTCTTCCTACATTCATTTGCATAATGGCCATACTTTTTATAGTAATGACATTGGACTTGGGATTTATCATAACTTTTTCCATATTCTTGATTTTTTCTACCTTGTTGGCTATTGCCTTGGCCTTGGTATTGATTTTGATTGCTGCCCCTTCCACTTGTATTTTCTGGGCTACTTCTTCCTCCTCGGTTTTGGCTTCTGCCTCTACCTTTTCCTCTGTAGTTTTCTCTGCCTTGACCTCTTCCTCTTTCAAAGGACATTTGGGTCTTGAAGGCATGCTCCAAATATGAGTTTGTTGTTCTTCCCAATCTTTGTTCATGTGTCATTAGTGATGCATGTAGCTCATCAAATGTAAAATTTGAGAGATTCTTTGTCTCTTCAATGGTTGTGACTATCACATCAAACCTTGAGGGTAAGCTCCTCAACACTTTCTCCATTATTTTTCTTTCTTCTACTGTCTCTCCGTGAGATCTCATTTGGGTAACCAACCCAATCAGTAGAGTAAATAATGATTCTATTGTATTAGACTCTTTCGTGCAAATAACTTCAAAATCCCTTCTCATTAGTTGAAGCTTTGCAGTCTTCACCTTTTCCATACCTTGATAGGTTGTTTGGAGAGTATCCCATGCATCGTTGGACCTATTTGCTACTGCAATCCTTGGGAATACACTTTCATGCACTACTTGAAAGAGATACAAGAAGGCTTTTGAGTCCTTCTTCCTATTACTCTTCAGCAAATCCTTCTCTACCTGTGTTAAGGCATTAAAAGAATTTCCATCTGTTGGTTCTTCTAGACCATCTTCAACAAGCTCCCATAAATCTTGAGAGGCAAACATGGCTCTCATTGTGATTGCCCAGTATTCATAGTTCTTCCCATTAAACTGTGGGAGTTGATTATTTCGTATACTCGTGCTTATGCTCGCTCCCACCATAACTATCTTTCTAAACTATGCTTTTAAAATTTATTTTGTTTTTAAGCAAATTGTCTCTCTTCTTAAGAGATAAAATCTATCTTTTAAAGACTTCTTTGGACGGCACTTTTTAAACACAAAACAAAAAATTTATTTTGTAAATACCTAGTCTTTGTTGAGCCTTCACACTGCTGGAGAAT
This sequence comes from Pinus albicaulis, assembly GCA_034641835.2. Lineage (NCBI taxonomy): Eukaryota > Viridiplantae > Streptophyta > Pinopsida > Pinales > Pinaceae > Pinus > Pinus albicaulis. The sequence continues at coordinate 141,155,629 of CM076575.1, forward strand.
TGCTTCAACAACTCCTTCCTTCAGCTTCTTTGACAATGTTCAAAGATCCTGGACTAGCTCCGATACCATATTGGAATTTCTGAAAAATTCCAAAAACACAGAGGAATACAAAAATTCCTCAACTCAACACAGATATTTAATACAAATTGCGGAGAGAGATGTGATGGAGAACATAAATTTCATTAATAAAAAAATTGGACTGTTACAAAATGAGATCTTCAGAATTGCAACGTTCTGGATTTACAGAAAAAATGACTTTCATGACTGTTACACATGCAATGCTATTGAAATTATGTGCTCTGTATTTTCTCTCTACCTTCGCTGCTACACACATAATTTTGCATTTTAACTGCTGTCGGCAAGAATTACACCCACAAAGTCTCTGCTGCTCTTTGTGTATTTTTTTTTCTGCCTTTGGGCTTCTTCAAAAACAATACATAGTCCACTATGTTGCACACATGGCATATTACATTATATATATATATATATATATATATATATATAATTTTCTCTCTGCCTTCGCTGCTACACACACAGTTTTGCAGTCTAACTGTTGTCGGCAAGAATTACACACACAAAGTCTCTGTTTCTCTCTGTGTATTTTTGTTTTATCTCTTCGGGCTTCTTGAAAAACAATACACAGTCCACTATGTTGTCATACACGACATATTACATTATATATATATATATATATATATATATATATATATATATATATATATATATATATATAATCTATGTTTAAAGTAAAATGTAACGCGGTAAAATAAAATTAACCCTAAGTTTAAAACTTTAAAAAATACATTGCGGCAAATAAAAAAAACATTAAAACATTCATACATTCCGTGGGGTTCAAACAATATGCAAGACCCAAATTCTTTGCCCCACAAAACTCTTTCCATTGGTATGGAGGAAGGTGACTGTTGGAATTTCTGATAATTCCATAACAGAACATAGAGAGAATAATACTCTCCTCTTAACACAGAGAATAATATAAAAATTTGCTGGTAGACAGAGTTTCACACTTTGAAAAAACTTCTATTTCTAACTTAAAGAAAACTATTACAATAAAAACTTCTTCCTTTGTTGAGGGATTACAAATAGACTGCTACAGACGCAGTGCTAAAACTCTCTGTCTCAGTTACAGAGGAAATACTCTGTTTCTCTCACAAAATAGCATGCTGGCTCTCACACAGCAAATTACAACACAACTAAATTTTCAATTACATAAAACAATGTATTACAACACTTTTATATGCCGCGTGTTATAAAACTTAAAACGAAGAAACAAAGAAAATACAAAGAAAAACCTTTGTCAGAACTCAAAAATATCATAGGCGCGATTTACGAGTGGGGCCCACATTGCAGTCAGAAATCGACGATCAAAATGTGTAGAGGAATAAAAACTTTGCGATTGAGCGATTGCGATCGGCGGAACATATGACTTGGCGGACGGACCTTTTAAACATGCAATTGCGATTGCGCGATTGCGCTAATCGCATCGGCGGAAAACAATAAGTGGAACGGTTGACAAACATATATGCGATATTGCGATTGCGATTGGATCGCATTGCAAATATACAATGTGACTTCGGTTTGGGTGAAGGGCAATATAAAACTTGCGATTGCGCTAATCGCATCGCAACTTTTCTTTGGACACAAACATATGGCAGAAATAACATATGCGAAAAGCGATTTGCGATTGCGATTGTGGTGGGACCACATCGCATCGCATCGCATCATTCGGAACAAAACATAATGGATGGCGAAACATACAACCCTTGCGATTTGCGATTGCGATTGTGGTGGGACCACATCGCATCGCATCGCAATACTCCATATCAGCAAGACACTTAAACTGAAACTTGCGATTGCGATCGGCAATGAAGTGGTAGAGACCACTATCATGTGTCTCATTCAAAACTTAAAGGACTTTTCCGTTTAAAAAAAAATTCTTCATATTTGGTTGTTGAGGGCTTAAAATCCCGAAATGACTGTTTTCATTAAAGCTCTATTCTTGCGTGGTTTGAACCACAAAAGTCTTTCTTTCTATGCAAAAATGGCTACACCCATACAAACATAACTTCTCCTTTGCAATGGTGGCTGCTGCCCATCAACATTAAATTCCTCCTTACGGTTTTCTCCATTCCTCTTGAATACACAGTGCTGTACACTCAACCTTCTCTGCTACCCCTGTTGTACTCTGTTTTCTACCTGCACAGGGTATGTAGGTGACTTTAATATTTTCAACACTCCCCCTTAAAGTCAGCTACTAGGTTATCAGTCATACCCAAACATTTTCTTAAGTACTCAAAACTCTCTTGCCCCAATGGATTTTTTAGAATATCTACAAATAGATCCTCTATTCTACAATGTTGTAAAACAATTTCTCCATTGTTCACCAATTCTCTGATATAGTGAAACATTGTATCTATGTGATTCGTTCTCTTGTGAAACACATAATTCTTTGATAATGCAATAGCTGAGCTATTGTCACAATAAATCACTGTGCCTTTTGCTTGCTCTTGGCATAAGCTTCTCAACATCCTCCTCATCCAAACTGCTTGACACGTTGATGTTGTACCTGCCACATACTCTGCCTCTGCTGTAGATAATGCTACAATAGGTTGTTTCTTAGAAGCCCATGAAATGGCTCCTGAACCCATGTGAAAAACATAACCAGAAGTACTTTTCCAGTCATCTACACTTCCACCCCAATCACTGTCAATGTATCCAATTAATTCTAAATTTTCGGTAGTATACAAAATACCATACCTTTTAGTTCCTTTAACATACCTCAAAATTCTTTTTGCTACCTGCCAATGTGCTTCTTTTGGCCTCTCCATGAATCTGGAAATCAAACTAACAGCATGCATTATATCAGGCCTAGTTGCAGTCAAATACATGAGGCTGCCAACTATGCTCTTGTACAAACTAGGATCAAAATCCTTGTTTTTGTCCTCTTTGCCGAGTTTTAATTCCATCACTGTGGGTGTTATTGCTGCCTTGCAATCCTGCATGTTAAATCTCTCCAACACTTCATTAAAATAATTTTCTTGAGAAATAAAAATTTTATTTTCATCCTACTTTACTTCTATTCCTAAGAAGTATTTCAGGAAACCCATATCAGTCATCTCAAATTCATTTTTCATGACTGTTTTAAAATTCTCAACAAGGTAATCATCATTACCTGTAAAAACCACATCATCAACATATAACACCACAATGAGAATCTTAACATATTTTTCTTTGATGTATAGGGTGGGTTCTCCCTCACATTTCTCAAATCCATTTTCTAGTAGATAGGAATCTATCCTACTGTACCATGCTCTTGGTGCTTGTTTCAGCCCATAAAGAGCTTTCCTTAATCTGCACACTTTGTGCTCTTGGCCTTTCTTTTCATAGCCTAGAGGTTTTTCAACATAAACCTCTTCCATTAACACTCCATTTAGGAATGATGACTTCACATCCATTTGGTAAACTTTCCACTTGTTTTGTGCTGCTATGGACAACACTGCTCTCACGGTTTCCATTCTAGCAACTGGTGCGAAAGCTTCCTCATAGTCTCTCCCATGCTGTTGCTTATACCCTTTGACAACGAGTCTGGCCTTGTGTCTTTCAATTTTTCCTCCAGCATTACTTTTGGTCTTGTAGACCCATTTAACTCCAATGACTTCTTTACCTTTTGGGAGTTCAACTAAATCCCATGTTTTGTTTCTTTCTATGGAATTAATCTCTTCATCCATAGCTTCTATCCATTTCCTATCTTTAATATCTTCCTCAAAATGAATAGGATCATCAACATGACAATATAAAACAAACAAAGAGTTCATACCTTCATTTTCCACTTCTTTCTCATAAATCTTATTTAAATTTCTGAACTTTGTTCCTCTTTCATTTGGTGTACAAGTGCTTGAAATAGCACTCGAATCTCCTCCTTGTGGTGTTCTTGGAGAAGCACTCTCATTTCTCCTAAAGGGTGTTCCTTGCTGTCCTTGTGTTGGTGCTGCATTTGATGGATGTATTTCATCCATCTCTTCATCATCTTCATCAAGAGACAAACAGTTTTTAACATTCACTATTTTCTCTATGCTTCCATCCCATGCTTCCTCTTCAATAAAATGAACATATCTACTCAAAATAAAATTCTTGGTGGATAGGTTATACAACCTATAAGCTTTGGATTCCTCACTGTATCCAATAAAAATACATTTCTCCCCCTTTTTGTCCAGCTTCTTCCTTAGCTGATCTGGAATGTGTGCATAAGCCACACAACCAAAAACGTTCATGTGGGTGACTCCTTGCTTTGTCCCACTCCATGCTTCTTCCGTAACTTTGTTCTTGACTACTTTTGTTGGGAATCTATTCAAGATATATGCTGCACAATGTATAGCTTCAGCCCAATAATCATTTGGAAAATGATTTTCCTTTAACATACTCCTTACCATATCCATGATTGTTCTATTTTTCCTTTCGGCAACTCCATTTTGCTGCGGAGTGTACCTTGTTGTAAATTGCTTGTGTATGCCATTTTCTCTGCAAAAACGCAGAAATTATTTAGAGATATATTCACCTCCTCTATCAGCTCTTCGGACTTTGATATGCAGCCCAGTTTGGTTCTCCACAAGTGCTTTGAAATTGCACAATCTTTCAAACACTTCACTTTTGTTTTTCAAAAAGTAAACACAATTTTTTCTTGTAAAATCATCTATAAAAGTTAACATATAGTGGCTTCTTGCAAGTAATGGTTTTTGCATTGGTCCACATAAATCTGAGTGGACAATTTCTAAGGGTGCTTTTGCCCTTATGCTTTTCCTGGATGGAAAACTTTCTCTATGTTTTTTACCCAAGATACAACCTTCACAAAGGTTGTCAGGTTTCTCAATCAATGGTAATCCTCTTACCATTCATTTTCTATGCAACAAGTTAAGACCTCCAAAGTTGAGATGTCCAAATCTGAAGTGCCATAACCAATTCTCATCCTTTCCTTCTCTTTGAAAAGCCTCTTGTATCACTGCTGCCATTTCTTTTCCATTCTTCAAATCTGCTCTCATTCTCAGAGGGAACATTCTATTCCTTGTCATCTTCACTTAAGAAATACATTTTTTTCTTGGTGGTTTATCCATGATGGTGCATACATCATCTTCAAACAAAACATTGTACCCATTTTGAACAAGTTGTTCAATACTTAAGAGGTTACATTTCATTCCAAGAACATAATAAACATCTTCTATGGATTTCTTTTCTCCTTTCCTTGTTAAGACATTTACCTCTCCTTTTCCCATAACAGAAACTTTACTATCTATCCCTAATGTGACTTGTGACTTCACATTCTCATCTAACATAGAAAACATGGCTATGTTTCCTGTCATATGGTTACTGCAACCTGAGTCTAGAAACCATAAATCTTCACTCTTTTCCTCAGCCATATTACAAGCTAAAAACAATTTATCTTGGATGATATTTTCTCTAGTGAAATTTTCACTGGGTCTATTACCCATATCATGATGCTTCTTCCTACATTCATTTGCATAATGCCCATATTTTTTACAATAATGACATTGGACATTGGATTTATCATACCTTTGTCCATGAGCATGTTGTTGTCCACTTTGCTAGCTGCTTCTTTGGCCTTGGTTCTAATTTTCATTTCTGCCCCTCCTTGAGCATTTGCTGGACTGTTTCTTCCACCTCTGTTTTGGCTTCTGCCTCTTCCTTTCTTTTTTCCTCTGCCTTGACCTCTTCCTCTTCCAAAGGAAATTTGGGTCTTGAAGGCATGCTCCAAAGATGAGTTTTAATTTCTACCCAATCTCTATTCATGTGTCATCAGTGATGCATGAAGCTCATCAACTGAAAATTTTGTGAGATCCTTTGTCTCTTCTATGTTGGTGACTATTACATCAAACCTTGAGGGTAGGCTCCTCAATAGTCTCTCCACAATCCTTCTTTCTTCAAGAGTTTCTCCATGGGACCTTATCTGTGAGACCATTCCTTTCACATGTGTGAAGAATGAGTCTATGCTATTAGACTCCTTCATGCAGAGAGTCTCAAAATCTCTCCTCAGCAATTGTAGTTTTGCTCTCTTCACTTTCTCCATGCCTTGATAGGCTGTCTTGAGAGTTTCCCATGCTTCTTTGGATCTCTTATCTGTTGCTATCCTTGGAAACACACTCTCATGTATTGCTTGATACAAATAGAAGAGGGCGTTTGAGTCCTTCTTCTTATTGCTCTTCAACAAGTCCTTATCTGATTGTGTTAATGCATTAAACACATTTTCATCTATTGGCTCTCCAAAGCCATCCTCAACAAGTTCCCATAATTCTTGAGAGGCAAATAGGGCTCTCATGGTGATTTCCCAGTAATCATAGTTCTTCCCATTGAACTGTGGGAGCTGAGCATTACCAATACTCATGCTTGTGCTGGCTCCTACCATTCTTGCACTCTGAACTATGCTTCAAATACTTGATTGTAAATTTATAAACTGACTGTCTTCAAACAGTAACAAAAAAATTTGTCCTGAGAATACCTTGGATTCTTTTTGACTAAGCCTTCACTCTGCTGGAGAAGATGTTGCAACAAAAAATCCTTTCTTCAGCTTCTTTGACACCTTCAAAGAGCCTGGACTAGCTCTTATATCATGTTGGAATTTCTGATAATTCCAAAACAGAACACATAGAGAATAATACTCTCCTCTTAACATAGAGAATAATATAAAAATTTGTTGGTAGACAGAGTTTCAGACTTTGAAAAAACTTCTATTTCATTAACTGAAAGAAAACTAGTACAATAAAAAATTCTTCCTCTATTGAGGGATTACAAATAGACTGCTACAAACACAGTGCTAAAACTCTCTGTCTCAGTTACAGAGGAAATACTCTGTTTCTCTTACAAAATAGCCTGTGGGCTCTCACACAACAAATTACAACACAACTAACTTTTCAATTACATAAAACAATGTATTACAATGCTTTTATATGCCGCGCGTTATAAAACTTAAAATGAATAAATAAAGAAAATACAAAGAAAAACCTTTGTGGGAACTCAAAAATATCATAGGCACGACATACGAGTGGGGCCCACATCGCAGTTGGCAATTGGCGATCAAAAGGTGTAGCGCAATACAAACTTTGCGATTGAGCGATTGCGATGGGCGGAACATATGACTTGGCAGACGAACCTTTTAAACTTGCGATTGCGATTGCGCGATTGCGCCAATCACATTGGCGGAAAACAACAAGCGGAACGGTTGACAAACATATATGCGATATTGCGATTGTGATTGGATCGCATCGCAAATATACAATGCAACTTTAGTTTGGGCGGAGGGCGATATAACACTTGCGATTGCGATTGCGCAATTGCGCCAATCGCATCGCAAATTTTCTTTGGACAGAAACATATGGCGGAAATAACATATGCGACAAGTGATTTGCAATTGTGATTGTGGTGGGACCACATCACATTGCATCGCATCAATAGGAACAAAACATAATATATGGTGGAACATACAACCCTTGCAATTTGCGATTGAGATTGTGGTGGGACCACATCGCATCGCATTGCGACACTCCATATCAACAAGACACTTAAACTGAAACTTGCGATTGCGATCGGCAGTGAAGTGGTAGGGACCAATATCACGTCTCTCATTAAAAACTTAAAGGACTTTTCCATTTAAACAAAATTTCTTCATATTTGGTTGTTGAGGGCTTAAAAGCTTGAAATGAATGTTTTCATTAAAGCTCTATTCTTGATTGGTTTGAACCACAAAAGTCTTCATTTCTCTGCAGAAATGGCTACTCCCATACAAACATAACTTTTCCTTTGCAATGGTGGATGCTGCCCATCAACATTAAATTCCTCCTTACGGTTTTCTCCATTCCTCTTGAATAAACAGTGTTGTGCACTCGACCTTCTCTACTGCCTCTGTTGTACTCTGTTTTCTACCTTCACAGGGTACGCAGGTGACTTTAATATTTTCAAAAGTGACGTCACCTCCTTTGGTGGGTCAACTTCCAAGCTCGAAACTTTTGATGGGTGCCACCAGAATGAGAGTTGGACGATGCACGTTAAGTAATTCGGTTGGTGCAATGAGTTTAATGTTGGCAGGTAAAGGTTTAAGTGGCGGATAAGATCATCGTTGCGTGGAATGCAAGTCTAAACAGATAGCTGCTGTCGCCATCGTTCAAGTTTCCCATCAACAATTTAAGCTTGCCATCCTACTGCTGTGTGCAGGCAGTTGGAATTAATATTCCAACATAGCTAAGTGGGGTAATAGTGCAAGGGAAGTAACTTTAGAGGAGAGCTAGTTTTAAGGGCTGCAACATGAAGTGATTTTGACCCTACAACAACAGGTAAAATATGATAGGAAGAAAATTGATACGAGGTTCCCCGATGAGGATAATTATCTAGTGGACAGTGATTAGAGAGGCTAGGAAGGTGGTATTCTAGCCTCTGTATGAAAAAAAAAACAATGAATGAAATGCATAACATTTGTGTGGTCAAGTTGGAGGTGGCCTTTCAAGAGAGTAATAGGCTATCCACTTAGCTTACCTTCCCCGACGGGTGGACAGGAAGAAAGGTTAAACAACGATGAAGATATAATGGTTATGTTAAGGTAATAAATTCGCATGTATGGGAATTAGTGTAGATGGAATTTTTATGACATGTGTACATGTTGCCATGTGATTTCGACTTAAGCATGGAGAAACATGCAAGTGGGCAATTGGAGGAAGGGAGGATTTCTTCCGGAAAGCGTTCGGGGAAAATTTATAATATCCATATCATGAGTTTTCTTTGCAAAGAGAAACATAAAACGTGGTATAACACTTGGCGTTAGGTGGATGTTCGGTTTTTATTTTCTGCTAAGACGAAGAAGTGCATAGTTTTCTTAGCAGCATTCTATACCATCCTGCATGGTGTACAAGGTGCATAGATGAATCTATTTCAATTTTGCACCTTATAGCTACAAATCCCACGAGGTATATTTGGGATCATGGTTTTTGCTCAATGTAATTTTGATTCTCCCTGCACCATCAAGTTCTCTCATTGAATAAGTACCTTGGTGTATTTTATTCCAAATTTCCAAGGTCTTGGTCCTTTTGTGTCAAAATTCAGGTTTTGCATTTACATTTACCAGGTTTCAACTACTCTAAATATCTTTCATTTCATTTTCCTCTACGGTGTTTCGAATGCCAGTTGTGGATAATATATGTTATGTTTTGTATCATTGTACTGGACACTTGGCGAACTAGTTTGTTCCATGCATTGTTGTTGGATTATGTCTTGGGTTTTTGTTCTCCCGAAATATTTTTTTTCATAGGGTTTTGCGGTTTAGTGAGGGAACAAATGTTTTTTTTGTATTTCCTACATAACTCATCAATGGGGCCATAATTTGATTTGAGATGGTCATCATACTCCCCTCAGTCGATTTACAATATCTAGAACCTTAAGGTATATCATTCAATTTTTCGGTCTTGGTGGTAGGCACTTGGTATAGTGGTTCTTTCTTTATATAGTTTTAGGGAAGTTTGCATTCAAAACTTTAAGGGGTTTCATTGATCATTTCAAGTGGGAATTTTCCACTCCTTGTACAACTCAATTGATAGTATACTAATTAAGGTTTTAATATCTACTATTTTTGTTTCTTGGATGTTGTCTCTCTTGTCTCTCTACAATCATCCTCAGAACATTCAGTTGTTTTGTCTAAGATATTTTTGAAATCATTGTTTGGTTATTTCGAGTTGTCCATCTCGGGGCATCTAGTGGAAAATCCCAAAGGTTCTTGGTAATGTTTATTTGTAGGTTATTGTTTGCTATGGCATCGTGACAATGTTTAATCAAGGGAGGTCCATTAGGGGCTTCCTCCTCCAGGAAACATTGTCTTTTCGGTTGGGAGTCTGTGGCTAATTTCTTCGATGTTGTGTATTTTTAGGTTCGAAAGGAGATCCACACGTTAGAGGCAAGAGAATTTGGTGATAAAATGTGTCATTCTAATTCAGGAGTTTGTATTGGAAAATACCAAATGGGTACCAGACCCAAGAAAATGGAGGAAACGTAGGCTTTACTTTATACAGTCCCTATTCCAAAACAGACAAATGGATACCCTATTGCACATGGTGTTATGAGATAAATAAGTGGATAATTTTAATCTCTTTTTTGGCGAGGAAGAATGAAAAGGATTATGAGAGATATCTAGTATGAGAAGAATGGCATTGCGGTGTGCTTGAAAAAAATAGAGTGATACATAGCTTCATATATAGACACTGATTCCTGTGCACCTCAGAATGGAGAAGGGGTTATCAATGGAACCCCAATAAACATGGTTAGTGAAAAAACATCTCTAGAAAAACCACTGGTCATTCTAGATGAATGATTTCCTACATGAATTTATGTTCTCCCGAGTTAATCTTATCTCAATTTGATCTTATGTTTTAGTGTTACTTCTGCGTGGGATTTTTCTATTATGTTAGTTTCCTAATTTTTATAATCATGATCTCTCGCTACATAGTGGATATAACTAACTGTTAGTATATTGTTCTTGAATGTTTGGTAAATTCTTAAGTTTATAGGTTAAATATATTGTACCTTATTTTTGGGGAAAATGTCAATAGCCTTGGGCTTGTGATGTCAACAGGTTTTTGATATCGTTAACAAGGTAACCATAATGCTTCAAAGAACACGAGTTGTAACTTGTTTTTATTTAGAATATCGATATAAATTATGGTCGGACTTTACAAAAAAAAATGAGCTAAATAATTTCTTGATTATAAGTAGTGGCCTGATGTAGAGGAGACAATATCACATATCCTATTGTATACTTTAAATAAAAACAATAAACATTAATGCATTTGAATGTATATTTTAAAGGAAATATTTTCTTAACATTATATTATTTTAAAAATATAGAAAACCATATTTATGCTAATATATATTTAAGAAGAAATCAATTTATAGAGGAGAAATATTTTTATAATTTGTATAAATAATATCTTTATTCCGGTTTTTGAGAGATTATTTAGATTAATAACAAGATTCAAAATTATTACAACAAATATTATTGTGTCATTTATGCAAATTAAATCTAAATAAAAGAATAACAATCATCCATCCCAACAACTTAAAATAAACACAATCAATATTTATTAATACTATAATATTTTTTAAAAATTACTATAACAAAAATTCTCTATTTCTATTTTGTTAATGAACCATGAAAATGGTAATCATGAATAAAACATCAAGTAGTGTGAATCATTTGAAAATACTCATAATATTAAAGTATTGATTTTTTTTTTTTTTCAATAATGCTTTTATTGCTACATTACGAATGATAATATATTTGTTCTTACTAAGGTTTTTAGAGTGCTCTCCTAAGACCATAATTTAGTAGAATGAAGATAAATTTGAAATAGACCATCATTAAAATTTGAATTTTTGAGTACCTTCTTAACAAAATGGTTATGAGTGCATTAATCATATTAATTGGTATAGTTGGAGCATAATGTGGTAATTCCTTTTAGGATTAGCCGGCTTAATTGAAATAATAAATGAAAAAAATAATTTGAAAATAAAAAGAATTTAACAATTTTATATATTAAATACTTTTTAAATACTGATAATTTGGTAACTGTATAAAAAAATTGCATGCAAAAATGTTTATTAAATAATGATAACATTAAAAAAAAAATATTTTTATTTTAAAAAATTAAACATAATTTTTGAAAATTCTCAATTAAAATATATATATATATATATATATATATATATATATATATATATATATATAATTCTGTGTGTAAAAAGATTTGTGAGAGATTGTAATATCATAATGTAGAGTTTTAATAATATTGTTCAGTGGCAACTAGTCAATCAGATTTCCAAAAATTACCATCCAATTCACTTTTTTTGTAATTCATTGTATGGTTACCAAGTTCAGTCATATTTCTAAAAATTATCATTTAATTTGGTTAATTCAATTTATTTTTATAGTTTATTGTATTGTTATTAATTTATTTTATTAGTTGAAACAATTCAGAAATTATTTAATTTATGTTGGATAATCTATTTTAACGGTTTGCTACGGTTGAAAACCGTCTATCCAAGTATCCTACTTCACTTTGAGTTAATTCAATCCAATTTAGTTTCAGTGTAGTCATTTAATATTGATGGATCCATTGTAATCTTGGTATCAAAGCTCCCTTTGTGTATGACTCCTTGAGAGACGAACGGAGAACGTGAACAAACATCTGTGGAAGAAGTCTCCGTTGTTTGAAAAATTTGGGCGAGTGAGCGAAATAATTATTTAAAAAAAAAAACTGTGAAGGGCCAAGGCTGCAAGTTAATCGTCACCGGAAAGGTACAACACTGCAAGCTAACCGACATTTGTTTAAAAAAAATGGACAAGTGCGAGGAGAAAAGATTTTAAAAAATCAACTAAAATCAATTTGGAATTGAGTAAAGGTCTTACGATTTGATGATTCCATAGGTAATTTTAGTGTCACGTCATTTCCAATTACCTTAAGTATAGTGTGACATTATTTATAATATAATTTGTCAAACGGGAAAATATTTAGAAATGTTATTTAGAATTTATTATATTTAAATTTTTTTATTGATATAATTATAAAAAAATAGGTTGTTGGACAGTTCCTAAAACATCATGGATGGAAAGGATCTGTCATTTCTGTGAGAATATGAACATCGACGATAAAAATCACTTCCTCTTAGAGTGCCCAGCGTACAACCACATTAGAGCTCAATTTCATAATCTTTGTTGCAACACTCACCTTCCTAGCCTTTTCAGATGTCAAAATTATAGTGAGCGTGAGAGGCTTCTCTCCAAGCTTTTTGAGCATAGGAATAAAATCTTAAATAAAATTAAATAACTCTTTTCTTTAGGTCTGATAGACCAAAAATTGGTATCAATGGAGGTTAACTATCATCATCATCAAAAAAAAATTTACTTTATTGTGTTTAGATAAATTAAATTATTTAAAATAATTTAATTATGTAATTGTTTGATAATGAAATCATTGTATATAGATATTTTTTAATTATTTTAAATAATTTATTTTGAGTGTTTTTTAAGATTATTATGTTTAAAAAATAATAATTATGGTTACTTTTAAAGAGACTCTATACCTAAAAGTAATATTAGCCAAAAAAAAAAAAAAAAAAAAAAAACAAAAACAAATATAATTTATTAGTAATGTTAGCAGTAAAAAAGAAAGCGAATATCATTTATTTATAATTGAAATTATAATAATATAGTTATATATTTTATTATTGTGTTATAGGATTAGGTAAGTTATTATTATTGGATTTAGTAGTTTTTTGGAAGATGGCCGGAGATGTCTTATTTGTCCCTGCCGCCCGTTAAAGATGTAAGGTGGACTATTGCAATCGAAATCGATCTTTTTATTAGTCTCTTTATGCTAACCGAAGTTTATAAACTCAATTTACCTCAATGTTTTTGAATATGTTTTTGAATTTAGATCATGTGCACCATTTGGTCAGCGTATGAGTTCCTCCCATCGTTATTTCAGCTAATAGGAAATTTTGAGGTCTTATTTGGCCTCATATCGAGGCAAAATGTTATAAAACTTAGGTTAAATGGCGAATGATATCAAGAGTTTAAGTTTCAACAAAGTAATGTTGACATTAATTCGTCAACATTTTATGTTTATTTTTAAGAGTATATGTATAATTTTTATACATGTTTACAAGGGCATAGAGGGTTTACAAAATTAATGACAGTTCTTTTAACACACACTTTGTCTGGCAATATTCCAATGTTCCACTTGTCTCTCCACCTTAGTTGGTATTCAGTCGATTCATTAGTAGGAGTAGCAGTTTAAGATCCATCAACTCGCTAGGGATCCTTTTCAGGTCGACAAGCATAGCTCACAAGCATGAGTCATCTTGCGCGGCATATGCAAAGGCACCACCATTAGTTCCATGCCCACGTGATCCAGCATCAAAGTCTCCAGTAGCATATACCGTTGTTTCATATTATCTAGGTGTCAACCATATCTGAGCCATGACTGTAAGTTTTAATCTCCAACTTCATTGTTGTTTACCTTTGGTTTCTTCTTTTCTAAATGTGACGATGTGCTCAGGAGAGCAGGGGGGAAGTCCAAGCAAGGTCACTAGATGGCAGGGTACTGCTCCGGGTACCTAGGCGCCTTCGGCAAGCCAGGAGGAAAGCACAAATCCCTCCAAACTCTTTAGGATACAGCTACCACAGTCTTCCCTGGGTGGCCCATCCCAGTTCATATCCCTCACGGGACGGTGCTCGATCCACAGACCCCATTACCTATGATGCAGTGGTCAGCCACACCAAGGATGAGAACAGAAGGGCAGGGCTGTGGGGGCAGGAAAGGGTAGTCGGGTGCCAGGAGCTGTATTACCATCAAGGGGTCATGCCACCTATGGGCCAGTACCGGAACCACACCCAGGCAAGTCGAGTTCAAGCCTAGTTCCCTATTGTCTGGCATTCCCCAGTGACAATAAGTTCTGTTGTTTTCACATCTTTGTAAATTTACATGACCTAACTGCCTTAATTCAATATTTCCAAAAACCTACCATTTCCTTTACATGTTATTCAAGATTTCCAAAAACCTACCATTAAAACCAGAGAATATTTTTCATTTTTCCATTCAAAAACTTACCAGAAACCTACAATTTCCTTTACATGTGGAAGATTTGCTAAATCCTGCTCAAATTCACCGTAGAATTTTTTTCTTTTTTCCATTCAAGAAAGCAAAATTCTAATAACCTAGCTGGGAGAAACAGAAACAGACCATGCCAACCATGTCATTGCCTACTAGTTGTTGTTGGAAGTCGGGTAACACACGTATTTATTATATTTATTATCATTGACTAAAACAAGAATTTTGAAGAAACTAAGGAAAACATGAAAACCAACTAACCCGAATCTGGATTACATATTGAAGTGCATATGTTTTATGGTATTATCATCCTGTAATATTACTGAATGAGAACTGGAAGAGCTTACCAATTTGATCCCGGGCTTCAGATCCTGGGTCATTGCCATTTTCTTGTGAATATATTTCATCCATCTATGCTAGTTCAGATGCACAAGTTGCACTCAAACTTGAACCTGAGACATTATCATAGCGAAAATTACCATTTCCTACACATGCAAATTCCCTTGATCATCTGAACAAGTATCTGTTCTTGATGCCTCCATGGGCACCACAACCAGAGGTTCTTTGTTAGCCTCTGACATATGATTCAGATCCAACTTTAGAAAAACCCAACAAAAATCTCGCAACTTGACTATCGTAGATATCAGTTGGTCCTTGAGACTAGAAACCATAGTGGAAACCTTATTCCAAACACATAAATTCAACATTTCCAAAAAGCGGATTCCCCAATTTCATACGAGCGAGACGTGTTGTGTGAATACATGGTGGTCAACGCTAAATAAATGCGACTTCGCTCGCTCCGTCAGTGATCATTTCGTCTTTTGCATTTTCATTATTAGGTGTCTCACTTGTTTCACTTCTTTGCATATCACTAGGATCATGCCATGAACTGACGAAGGGTTATGTCATCTTGTGTTTCCTCATATTACACCTGCAGCACTATTTTAAAAAATTTTCCTCAAAAAATTATTCATAGTTATTGTCATGATACATGAGGTCATTAAAATTGTCAATAAGTGTCCTAGGTCTTGGTGTCTAGGGTTTCTGAGTCATTTATATACTAGTCATCAAGCCTGGAAGGTGAGGAAAGTCCAACACTTGTGATTTCTATTTTATTATCATCGTCATTTTCTTAAAAATACATTTCTAGTCCAAAACTCTGTTTTGGAACTAGAAATTTGTCATTATCATTTTATAATAAATTTGTAATTGTTCCACCATGAAGACATTGTGGATCCTCTTACTTCAGTCTTTCCTCTAGCTGGAGCAAGCAATTATGATCCCCAAAAAAAGACAATAAAATCATCACTATCGACCTCAGAGAAGCCAAAGCAAAGTTTGTATTTAAAAGCCAAAGTGAAAATTACAAAAACATTTGTAATGTGGGTTTAAAGTTAGATTTGAAATGAAATCTGATTGGGAAGATATTTGTGAAGAGTATAAAGGCCAAACAATTTCATTTGAACCGATTTCATCGCTCCCAAAACGTATTTGCAAGATTGAAGGCCGATTTTGGATTTTTGGAAGGCGTGGACAGTGTTTTAGGGCTGAGCGACCCAACTTGAGCCTGCGCGACCCACCTGGGCTGCGCGACCCAAACAGAACGGGTTTAGCACAGTGGGTTTGCACCTGCGTGACCCACCTGGGCTGCGCGACCCAAACTGAGCCTGCGCGACCCACGCAGAGACAGCATTCCGGAATTGTGTTAGAGCGCTCAGATCGACTCCAGTTGCCTTCAAAGCAGGTTTTCTTCAATCATTTGGGGTTTGCAAACGTTTTTGTGTCATCATACATGGTTCTAATATGCTAATGAAGGTTTTATAACCCCGCTGTTATGAAATTATTGTTTTCAGGGTTAAAATGAAAATCAATGGTGTAAAAATGGGTTTGATGTCTGAAACAGTGATATGGTCAGCCTTTCATAAAACATGAAAATCAAATCTGCTCTCATACCCATAATATCTCTGTCACCATTGTTATTGTATGCCTTATCAAACCCTTGAGTCACATCTCTCATGTTTGTAATGAATCGCTTTGCCCAAGGTTAGCATTTGCTCATGTCTTTGTTTGCCCAATGTTAGCATTGTTTCAAATGGCTCATTGAAAACATTTTTGGTCATAACTCGCAAACAAACATATCACTGTCAATACCATGCTCTCCTTTGAATGGATGTGTCCAAACTTTTGAAAGGTTGTCTATTCCTATTTTGTCAAGACTTCATTTACATTCAAAACAGAGATGTTGTCTTTTCTTCATTTACACTCATTTACATTCAAAACGTAGATGTTGTCTTTCTACCCATTTAATACAGTAGATGTTATCCATAAATTGGATTCCGATGGTGTTTTGGGTTGGGGTTAAAGGATATTGATTGAATGTTAAACATACGTCCTAGAATTCTGCTTTGAACACATTCATATCGTTGCAATACATTGCCGAAAGTTTGATCGTAGATATGTCGAAATCGTAGGCCGAATATGAGCCAGGATCAGGCAGTGATTCGGTGGCTGAAGGTAATGTGCCACGGGGTTCCCGCAGAGAAAATAGGAGTGGTGATCATCGCAGAGAGGAGCCTACTTCTTTGGCTCGGTTGCAGGCATGTCCATTAGCTAAGGATTGTTTTCGGTTCTTGTCATGTTTCAGGTTTTGTGAGATGGTTGTACAAACCCGACCTCATCGTGAATTAGCACGACTGTTTGTTCTTCATTTACAGGGTGATCGGGTAAACCTTGCTGGGGTTGATTTCATTGTATCACCTTTTACTATTGCTCAAGCCACTGGCATACCGAACATAGGCGAGGAATGGAGCAAGGGTAAGCAGTTAGAGAAGTTTCACTATGAGCCATACATTAAAACTGGATATGTGGCATACTTGAGCAGAGTTTTTCCATTCATATTCTTGAGAGATGAGTATGCACCACTCATGAGGCTCATTATTCAGTATTTCAGTTGTGAGGGCAGGTATGCTCGTCTTTTCTCGTATCATGTTCGTTTGCTGATGCACTTCACAAGGGTGCGTATGATGAATATTCCTTATTTCATATACCGCAACATAGAGAAGATGGTTGCATTTGTGCAGAAGAAGACGAGCCCAGTGCAGCAGTACAGGAGTATATATCATTTCGCTTTGATCAAAATCTTGGTGTCACATCAGTTGGCAGAGCAGGGCGTCACTTGGGAGGACTTCATTTCTAGAGACTTTTCGTAGTGCCGCCAAAGAGGCCTCCCGAGGTGCTTTATGAGGGCAGAGGGAGCCTTTCACACCAGCCACGACATGCTTCGAGGTTGGGTATATCATTACTCCCT
Source organism: Pinus albicaulis (assembly GCA_034641835.2). Classification (NCBI taxonomy): domain Eukaryota; kingdom Viridiplantae; phylum Streptophyta; class Pinopsida; order Pinales; family Pinaceae; genus Pinus; species Pinus albicaulis. The sequence goes on from CM076575.1 coordinate 141,173,608, forward strand.
TGGTTCTCAGATACTTGGCCGAGGCCATTATGGCCTTATTTCATGAAAGAACACTACGGGGTACTATCTCCACGTGAGGTGGAAGGGTCCTACCCCCACTTCATCGACACGGCGATAGTGGAAAGGGTCTCGTTTTCTTCTCCGGTGCGAGTACGGGTACAAGGCAGGGGGAATCGGCCCTCTGCCGTGAGGGGCATCGGGAGGCGGGACAACGATATGACGAGTCATTGATGTTGATACGGAGCTCTCTGGCTCGAAGCTGAGGGAAGTCATCCAGGAGAAAAGGGCCGAGAATGACCAGCTGAAAGACCAATTGCAGAAGGCTTAGTGGGTGATTAACTATTTGGAGCAGCGCAACAAACAGCTCGAGGATGAGCTCACATTTTATGAGGTGCGCCAAATCCGTGAGGACAGGCAGTGGAATCGAAAGAGGCCCGGTGACATGACACCAGCTGACCGAGATACTGTACTCACTCGGGTAAATATACATCTAGAGAAGCTATTGGCGAAGGCAAATCGCGACAAAGACATGCTTCGCCACATGAAAGGCCATTACTGGGCTCGCATGCATGTTTGCAAAGCGAGGATGAGGATCATGAAGAGGAGGTTGCGCAAGGCACTTCGACGGCGGAAAAGGCCTAATCCACTTCGGATTTTAGCCGAGGCTTCATTGAATGGGCAAGACACATGATGGAGGACCTCCGCTCCGAATTTGGGCAAATTCGGAGAAAATTTTGTCATTTCCAAATTTTTGGTCTTAAAAACAGGTTTTGTAGCTAGGTGGGTCGCGCGCTCATGCGCTCGCATTTTTTTGAGACACTTGCTGGAGGAGATCTTTACATTTTTGGATTTTTCATGGTCAAATATGCATCCTCTGAAGTCAACTTAGCATTTTGATAAAATCTGGATGGTCAAACAGCTCAAAAACACCATAAAAAACACCTTGCTGCCACCTTTTGCACCAGCAGGGAGTACCTCTGGGAGAATGAGGTTTTGAAGGGTCAAATAAACTCCAAATTCAGAAATTCCACTTGGGTTGGAAAGTAGACATCCAGGGCTTTCCAACGAGCTATCATGAGCTCAATTTGGATGTCGGGAGCTACCTCAAAATCAGCCTGAAACATGAGCGACCCACGCAGTTCAGGAGCGACCCACCTTGAGAATTTTTTGAGTTTTTCAGCTGCCAGCTCAGTATTTCGCCTATTTTGGACCAGGTTTGCCTATGGATAGAATTCTTGGGTTTTTATGATGTAAATTCATGTTTGGCATGTAACTTTGGCTTGTTTTTATCTCTTCTAGAAGATTCACTCTCAAATGAGTAAAAAATCATGTAATGGATCAGTTTCCACTCTTTTAAAGGCAAGTTGTTAGCTGCCTAGATTGTAGTTCCATGATTAGAATTGGTTGAAACTGATCCCTGAAGAGGGAATTCGACCCCTAGAGGTGGGGAAAGGGGTTAGAGTGATCTATATATTGTAATTTCTGAGGCATTCTACTGGTTGGACTCTTGGGATAATTTTGATACTATTGTACATACTTTCATATTTTGGCTAAGGAAAGATCAGGGGTTTTGCGGCACTTGTTGGGATCCTTGTGGTGTTCTGTTCTTGATGATGTTTCTCCTTTGTTTACTGTAAGTTTCTTCATGTTTAAATGTTGCCATCCTTTCATTATGCTTCTGAACTAAATTGAATGAGTGAAATAAGGTTGAATCCATTGTTTACGGTGCTTAGCCTTTGAATTCAGTTAGTTCTATATGTTTTCAGCTGTTTGGAGAGGATCCAAGTTCTTCTTTGCCCTCTTCAGCTCCTCGTCGGTCTAATCTATCCATAAATCCAATTCGAAGCATCAAGATCATCACCTACCTTGCCCCAGCTTGAACTCTGCAAAAGTCTGACCTTATCCCCGAACCCAAAATTTTGTTTTCCCATTACTCCAGCGAAAACCCAAAAAACCAAAAACCAAACATACCTATCTCTTTACTAGCCTAAAATCAGTTCTTATTGTAAGTCATCTCGCATTCTATTGTTTATTTTCTCGAGATTGACGGAGAGAGCCCTCTCCTGTCCTCGTAGGGCTAGCTACGAGGCTAAGCGTGGTTTGATGTAGCCTTGAGTTTTACTTCATTTCAGCCTGAGGTAGATTTGAGTGCTAACATAGTGGCGACCATACTGGGGAGAAAAATCTCAATGGTTTGCTTGTTGATGTGTTTGTCCCACGAGTCTTAGACGGAGTCTGAAGTCACGCCAGGTAGCTTTCGAAACGCTTTTGTTATGCATAAGCGGAAGTAGATAAATGCTGCTTCAGTCGATCTCCGGTAAGCTTGTGTGTTCAGTACTTGATTTGTAAATCACCCCAGTATACTTATTAGTTCTAGACCTTTTGGATGATTGAGTCTAGAAGTCGAAAGGCTGAAAATAATTGATTGTGTTCCTTGTAATTTTTGTTTTCCGAGAAGATCAATACACTGGCTTCAAGAAAAAATACTAGGGCGAATCCTGACCCTGATCCACCAACAATCTTCGAAAATCCGAATCTGATTCCAAGGACCCTTAGAAAACAAGGCAGTCAAGAGAGTTCTGAGAGAGAAAGCCAATTGAGTTTTGAGAGTTCCAGAGTACTTACCCGATCTGCATCCTGTCCTATCAAAATCATATATGTTGATGAAATCCCCTTTGATGCACAGTTTGAGACATCTTTGTTTGTGAATTTTTCCGAAACTGAATTATCAAGATTAGTCCCAGATCCATTGTTTACTGAAGATTTGCAATATAGATTTGTTTCACAGTACTTGGATAGACAGCTGCAAAGTTCTATTGAGGATACTAATACTTTTGAATTTACTGAATCTGCTTCACAAGTTCTCGACCCATCTGAAATTTCATCAAGTTCACAGATCCCTACTGAACCTCCTTTTGTCCCTATCATTCCGGTTCAGCCTGAGTTCTCTGATCAGCAATCAATAGTATTTTCTCCGTTTCCATTGAATACATCTCATAGACCTACTACTCCTACTCCTCCTGTATCTCCTCGACAACAGATTGTTTTCAATCCACCAAGAGCTATGGCTGCTCGTTTTGCACCCCTTGTGTTACCCCAGCAGTTGAATGATATGCCCGCAGACTATCAGAATAAGATCCCGACATTTGATGGCACTCCACAGAGTCTTCCTGCACAACAACATGTAGACAATATGGCAGATTTCTTTGATCGTTTCGAGATTGATGAAGAAAATGTGACCATGAGGCTTTTTGTGCAAACCTTTGGAGGAGAGGTACGGAAATGGTTCAGAGCCTTGCCACAAAGAAGCATAGATACATTGGCAGAACTTCAGAGGCAGTTTTTAGACCGATGGGAGATGAAAAAGGATCCTCTGCAGATTACTTCAGAATATACAAATCTCAAACGTAATCCTGGTGAGTCGGTTCAGGATTATATTATTAGATTCAATACAGTGTATAATGCTATTCCAGATGATTTGAGACCGTCCAAAAAATCTGCTCTCCTTAAATTCCCGGATGGTTTTGATCCGGAGATGGCTTATTCCCTTCGTGATAGAGATCCACCTACTTTAGAAGATATGCAGAAGGTCGCTGTTAGTGTTGAGGCAAATCTGAATGATAAAAGAGCACGGTTGAAAGCAGAAAAAAGAGTGACAATAAAGGAAGAGCCTTCTACATCTATATCAGAACAGCAGATAGCTCGTGAGTTGGAAAAGGCTTTAAGAAGAATGAATCTTGACAAGGCAGAAACGCAGTTTCGAAATCCAAATTTCCGTGGCCAGCAGCAGCCACAATTCAGAATTAAGCAGCGTGAACAAAGAGCTCAAGAGCCAGCAGCCCAACAGCAGGTCAAGACTCCTCTTTTGCAGAATTTTGTGAGTCATGATTCCGATGATGATGATGATGTGTCAGGTGAGCAAAATCATTTCTTCACTCTTGATGATTTGCCTATTTATATCACTGAGGATGAGGAGTATGGTGAAAGTTCAGTTATTCAGAAAGATGAGGATTTTATCCTAACAAATGATGCTGATTTAGAGGAAGAGTCAGATGAATACCAAAGAGGATATTTGAATGCATTGACTGCTCAGCAGAAACAATATTCATTGAGGAATCGAGATGTGCCTATAAATCCCATTCAGAAAAGAAAGGAAGCTTCAGCACCAAAGACAGATTCACCAATACCACAGAAAAGAGGGAAAGAGACAATTGACCCCGCAGCAAGTAAAGTGTCATCAGCTGAGAAGGTAAACCAGTCAAACATAGTGAAAGACAAGGCTGAAAAGAAGGAAATTCCAGTTAAAGAGGTCGAGAAGGTTTCAACATTTAGCTTGGAAAATGAAATTTCCAAACTAAAAATATCTATTCCTTTGACGGAGATTATGAAGAACAGCAGCTACCGTAGTCAAGTCACCAAAATTCTGAACTTTGATCCAATGATTGACACAGTAAATGTTGAGGATGATCAGCCGGAATTGATTTTTGGGCCTGCATTGAATGGTGAGTCTCTGACAGTAATGTTCCTCCTTTTTACATCAGTTTGAGGTTGCATGAATATATATTGCATAATGCTATGCTCGATTCGGGTGCTTCGCATAATTTGATGCCAAAGGCAATCATGGAAAAGTTGGGATTAGACATTACAAGAGAGTATCATGATTTGTATTCATTCGATTCCAACCGGGTAAAGTGTATAGGACTCATCAAAGATTTGGTGGTAAGTTTAGATCAAATTCCAGCGAAGAATGTTTTGATGGATGTGGTGGTTGCTGACATTCCTCCACGTTTCGGAATGCTCCTTGCAAGATCTTGGGGGGCAAAGTTGAAAGGTACCCTTCAATTAGATTTCTCTTATGCTACAATTCCAGTCTTCGGTCAAATGAGAAAGTTGTATCGTGAGCAGAAGATGAAATACATGATAACTAGCAAAGAGAAGCCAGTCAATCATCTTGTGAATTATGTACATACTGATTTAGAGTCGTTTGTGTTGCTTGCTGATAGTTTTAATGATGTAGAAAGTCAATTAGTTCAGGCAGAAGACATACCAGAAATAAATGAGAATTTCAGAGAAGTTTTGCAAAAGGAAAGAAGAGAAAAACAAGTTGTTTTGGAGCAATCAGCTGAAGACAATGGGCAGCAAACAGGAAAAACAGAGCCGACACAGTTTCAGCATTTAGAGGATGATGAAAATGGTCTTTGGACCATGGATTTTGATGGTGCAGTGGGCAGCGATGGTGCTGGGATTGGTGTGTGGATTCGAAGTCCATTTTCCGCTCCTGATAAAGTTCCGAGCAATGTGAGAGTGTGTTCTTACAAGCTTGCATTCGATTGTTCAAACAATGAAGCGGAATACGAGGCTCTTATTGCTGGTCTTAAGATTCTCAAGAAGCTGAATGCGAAAAGGATTGCGGTATATGGCGATTCAGAATTAGTGATAAAGCAAGTTAAAGGTGAGTTTCAGGCTAAGCATCCTCACATGAGGGCTTATCGCAATGCAGTTTTGGATATTCTGAAGTTATTTTCTGATTATACTTTGACATGTGTGCCCCGCATACAAAATGGTGTTGCTGATGGACTTGCTAAGGCAGCAAGCAATCTTAAGATTCCAATGAATTCCAGCAACAAGTTTGAGATACATGTGAAACACCGACCCACCGTTCCGGACAATCAGCGATGTTGGCAAGTTTTTGAGGATGATGAGGAGATTAGTGAATTTCTGCAGAATAAGGGTAAGTTTAAAGATACCTCCATAGATACTGAATTTGATGATGGTATTGATGACATACAGATAAATCAAATGGATGTGCTGCAACTGAAGGATAACATCATTCCTAAGGGATTGATTCCCTTGGAAGAATTGTTTGATCAGGATGATGTAGCTCGTAAACCTACATTGAGGCCAACAGAGAAAGGTGTCGAAGAGGTAAATATTGGGACAGTTGAGAATCCCAAGATGGTGAAATTGTCAAAGTCATTGTCACCAAAGGTAAGAGCAGAATACGTGAAATTGTTATCTTCATTTGCTGATGTGTTTGCGTGGGATTATTCAGATCTTAAAACATATGATACCAATATCATCCAGCATACTATTCCCATCAAACCAAATCAGAAGCCTTTTCGTCAAAAGTTGAGGAGGATCAATCCAAAGCTGCTGCCATCAATCGAAAAAGAGGTAAATAGGTTGTATAAGTCGGGAATTATTGTACCTATTCGTTTTTCAGATTGGATATCAAACTTGGTGCCCGTGAGAAAGAAGACAGGTGAGATCCGTTTATGTATTGACTTCAGAAATCTGAATAAGGTATCATTAAAGGACAATTATCCGCTGCCAAAGATGGATCACATATTGCAGCGAGTGGTTGGAGCATCAAGGATGTCATTACTCGATGGATACTCAGGTTATAATCAGATTTTAGTGCAGGAAGATGATCGTGACAAGACTGCATTCACCACTCCTTGGGGAACATTTCATTACGCAAAGATGCCATTCGGTTTAAAGAATGCAGGCGCTACCTTTCAGCATGCCATGGACATGGCTTTTGCCAATGAGAAAGATGTGTTTTTGGTTGTTTACCTTGATGATCTAACTGTATTTTCTAATTCTGATGAGGAACACTTATATCATCTAAAAATTGTTTTCCAGAAGTGCAGAAAATATGGCATTTTGCTGAATCCAAAGAAGAGCCTTTTCGCCATGGATGAAGGAAAGCTCCTTGGCCACATCATCTCGAAAGATGGCATTCGAGTTGATCCTGCACGTGTTGAAGCCATTCAGCAGATTGAACAGCCCCGGAATAAGAAAGAGATACAGTCATTTAATGGTAAAATGAATTTTCTGCGTCGTTTTATTCCCAATCTTGCAGAGCACCTTAGAGAAATCACGAACATGTTGAAAAAGGACAGTCAGGTAAAATGGACAGAAGAGGCAGTAAAGTCATTTAATTTGGTAAAGATAGCTCTTTCTTCAGCCCCTATTTTAATCAGCCCTGATTACACACAAGATTTCATTTTATTTTCTTTCGCTTCTGAGCATACATTAGCAGCTGTTTTGATGCAAAAAAGGGATGGAGTTGAGAAGCCCATCGCTTTTTTCAGTCGGATCATAAGAGATGGGGCATTGAAGTATAATATCATTGAGAAACAAGCACTTGCGCTTGTAAAGGCTTTAAAGGATTTCCGTGTGTACATATTGCAGTCCCATATTACAGCATATGTTCCTAACGCAGCAGTTAAGGATGTTTTGGTACAGGCGGATCCAGAAGGAAGAAGGGGTAAGTGGATCGCTGCATTGTTAGAGTACGATGTAGAGATTAAACCGACTAAGCTAATCAAAGGACAAGGACTTTCCAAGCTCATGGCTGAAACAAATCTGCATGCTCTAGACATAAATTTGATTGCTGCCATGTCTGATGAAGAAGAAGAAAGTGCGCCCGTTCAGGTATCCGATATTTTTGTTTCTTCTCCTTGGTATGCTGACATTTTGTATGTGCTTCAGAATTTGTCTACACCGCCTGGTATGCCTCGGAATAAGAGTAGAACATTGAAGTTAAAGGCTGCTAAATTCTGCATTTTGAATTCTGCATTGTATTGGAAAGACCCTGGGGGTATGTTGTTGAATTGTTTGGTAGAGGAGGAAGCTCAAAGAGTTTTGGAGGATTTTCACAAAGGTGACTATGGAGGTCATTTGTTTTGGAAGACCACAGCGAATAAGATCCTAAGGGCAGGGTATTATTGGCCTTCTTTGTTTTCTGATGTGTTCAAGGTTGTAAAAAATTGTCATGAGTGTCAAATATTCGAAGGGAAGCAGAAACTACAACCTTTGCCTCTAAAACCAATCGAAGTTAATGCACCATTCCAGCAGTGGGGATTGGATTTTATCGGGGAGATCCACCCAGCATCTTTCGGACAGCATAGATGGATCTTGACAGCTACAGACTACTTCACGAAGTGGATTGAGGCGATTCCCACTCGACAGGCCACTGATGCGGTAATTATCTCTTTCCTTGAAAACAATATTCTGTCACGCTTTGGGTGTCCTACTAAAATAATCACGGATAATGCAGCAGCTTTTAAGTCTAAGAGGATGGTTGATTTTTGTTTTAAGTACAATATTACATTGGGACATTCAACCGCATACCATCCACAAGGGAATGGCTTGGCGGAATCTTTAAACAAATCCTTGGTGAATATAATTAAGAAATTGCTGGAAATCAACAAGAAGGCTTGGCACAAAAAGTTGGTAAATGCATTATGGGCTGATAGGGTAAGTCAGAAAAGGTCTATTGGTATGTCTCCTTTCGAGTTGGTGTATGGGACGGATACAGTTTTTCCTACTTCACTTGCTGTCCCGGTGGTCAGATTGCTTCAGAAGGCTGGAAGTGAAGAGGATCCTATGCAGCGGAGGATTAATGAGATGATTCATTTACAGCAGACACGTGAGGAGGTATTTCAAAATACTTTCAAGTTGCAGGAGCGCATTAAGAAGATCTACGACAGAAAGGCAAAATCAGATAAGTTTCAATTGGATGAAGTAGTTTTGAAATGGGATGCCCGGAATGAAGACAAGGGAAAGCACGGCAAATTTGAGAATTTGTGGAAGGGACCGTTTAAGATTGCAGCGTATCGGGGGCAGAATGCATTTCTTCTCAAAGAAATGAATGGAGATGATTGTCTTGGTGGACCGATCAATGGTCGGTTGCTGAAGCGCTATTATTTCTGAGTACTTGCTGCTGATCTCATTTTCATTGTATATATCATTTTACTTTGTTTCATTGCAAGAGTGCACTGATCTCTCATTTTCGGTCTGGGGCCCGGAGCGAAGGCTATAATTCCGGAAATAGAGGTTGGTTGGTTTGAGATTGTAAAGTTAAGTTTATCAGTCTTCTTGTTTAAAGTCATGTCAGTTTGAGTCTAGTCAGTTTTGGTCAAAATTGCAGTCTATCATTAGTCAAATCTGCAGTCAATAAAGGTGTCTAAAGTTTGTCTTGTCAAGTTGAAATAATGATTCCATCGCCCAATGGATGAGAGGCACTGTCTGACTCCCCCAAAGATCTGCTGTTCTTGGCATCTCCATGGAGCCACCATCCCCATTGGAGCCAATGTTAGAGTCAGCCCTTGCTGCCCTCCGTCAGTGATCATTTCGTCTTTTGCATTTTCATTATTAGGTGTCTCACTTGTTTCATTTCTTTGCATATCACTAGGATCATGCCATGAACTGACGAAGGGTTATGTCATCTTGTGTTTCCTCATATTACACCTGCAGCGCTATTTTAAAAAATTTTCCTCAAAAAATTATTCATAGTTATTGTCATGATACATGAGGTCATTAAAATTGTCAATAAGTGTCTTAGGTCTTGGTGTCTAGGGTTTCTGAGTCATTTATACACTAGTCATCAAGCCTGCAAGGTGAGGAAAGTCCAGCACTTGTGATTTCTATTTTATTATCATCGTCATTTTCTTAAAAATATATTTCTAGTCCAAAACTCTGTTTTGGAACTAGAAATTTGTCATTATCATTTTATAATAAATTTGTAATTGTTCCGCATGAAGACATTGTAGAAGCAGACCCCTGGTCTTTCCTCTAGCTAAGACAGTCATATCCCTGCAAAAAGACAATAAAATCATTAGTATCGACCTCAGAGAAGCCAAAGCAAAGTTTGTATTTAAAAGCCAAAGTGAAAATTACAAAAACATTTGTAATGTGGGTTTAAAGTTAGATTTGAAATGAAATCTGATTGGGAAGATATTTGTGAAGAGTATAAAGGCCAAAAAAGTTCATTTGAACCGATTTCATCGCTCCCAAAACGTATTTGCAAGATTGAAGGCCGATTTTGGATTTTTGGAAGGCGTGGACAGTGTTTTAGGGCTACGCGACCCAACTTGAGCCTGCGCGACCCACCTGGGCCGCGCGACCCAAACAGAACGGGTTTAGCACAGTGGGTTTGCACCTGCGCGACCCACCTGGGCTGCGCGACCCAAACTGAGCCTGCGCGACCCACGCAGAGACAGCATTCCGGAATTGTGTTAGAGTGCTCAGATCGACTCCAGTTGCCTTCAAAGCAGGTTTTCTTCAATCATTTGGGGTTTGCAAACGTTTTTGTGTCATCATACCTGGTTCTAATATGCTAATGAAGGTTTTATAACCCCGCTGTTATGAGATTATTGTTTTCAGGGTTAAAATGAAAATCAATGGTGTAAAAATGGGTTTGATGTCTGAAACAGTGATATGGTCAGCCTTTCATAAAACATGAAAATCAAATCTGCTCTTATATCCATAATATCACTGTCACCATTGATATTGTTATGCCATGATTAAACCCTTTGAGTCACATTTCTCATGTGTGTAATGAGTCACATTGCCCAATGTTAGCATTTGCTCATGTTTTTGTTTGCCCAATGTCAGCATTGTTTCAAATGACCTATTGAAAACTTTGTGGTCATAACTCATAGACAAAAATGTCATTGTTAATACCATGCTCTCCTTTGATTAGATATATCCAAAACTTTTGAAGGTTGCCTACTCCTATTTTGTCAAAATTTCATTTGTATTCAAAACAGAGATGCTGCCTTTCAGTCCATTTGAAGCAGAGCTTTTATCCATAATTTGATTCCTTGATGGTGTTTTGGCGGTGGGATATTGATTGAGTGTTAAACATACGTCCTAATCTTGCTTTCATTGTATTCATATCAGTGCACACATTGCCCAAAAACTTGATCAGAGATATGTCAGAGACAGAGTCAGAATATGAGCCAGGGTCAGGCAGTGATTCGGTGGCTGAAGGTAATGTGCCACGGAGTTCCCGCAGAGAAAACAGAAGTGGTGATCATCGCAGAGAGGAGCCTACCTCTTTGGCTCGGTTGCAAGCATGTCCATTAGCTATGGATTGTTTTCGATTCTTGTCATGTTTCAGATTTTGTGAGATGGTTGTACAAACCCGACCTCATCGTGAATTAGCACGTCTGTTTGTTCTTCATTTGCGGGGTGATCGGGTAAACCTTGCTGGGGTTGATTTCATTGTGTCGCCTTTGACTATTGCTCAAGCCACTGGCATACCGAACATAGGCGAGGAATGGAGCAAGGGTAAGCAGTTAGAGAAATTTCACTATGAGCCATATGTTAAAACTGGATATGTGGCTTACTTGAGCAGAGTTTTTCCATTCAGATTCTTGAGAGATGAGTATGCGCCACTCATGAGGCTCATTATTCAGTATTTCAGTTGTGAGGGCAGGTATGCTCGTCTTTTCTCATATCATGTTCGTTTTCTGATGCACTTCACAAGGGTGCGTATGATGAATATTCCTTATTTCATATACCGCAACATAGAGAAGATGGTTACATTTGTGCAGAAGAAGACGAGCCCAGTGCAACAGTACAGGAGTATATATCATTTCGCTTTGATCAAGATCTTGGTGTCACATCATTTGGCAGAGCAGGGCATCACTTGGGAGGACTTCATTTCTAGAGACTTTTTCAGAGTGCCACAGCAGCCTCCCGAGGCAGTTTATGAGGCAGGAGAGCCTTCACACCAGCCGGACATGCTTGAGGTTGGGCATATCATTACTCCTTTGGTTCAGACATATCAGCGAGGCCACAGGGCCTTATTTGCAGCGACACGGCGGGTACTATCTCCACGTGAGGTGGAAGGGGTCCTACCGACTTCATCGACACGGCGAGTATTATCTCCACGTGATGTGGAAAGGGTCTCGCTTTCTTCTTCAGTGCAGGTACAGGTACAAGACAGGGGCAAGAGGCCCATGCATGATGAGGGCCCATCAGGAGGCCGGGACACCGATATGACAGTCATTGATATTGATACGGGCTCTCCTAGCTCGAAGCTAAGGGAAGTTATCCAGGAGCAAAGGGCCGAGAATGACCAGCTGAAAGACCAATTGCAGAAAGCTTAGTGGGTGATTAACTATTTGGAGCAGCGCAACAAACAGCTCGAGGATGAGCTCACATTTTATGAGGTGCGCCAAATCCGTGAGGACAGGCAGTGGAATCGAAAGAGGCCCGGTGACATGACACCAGCTGACCGAGATACTGTACTCACGCGGGTAAATATACATCTGGAGAAGCTGTTGGTGAAGGCCAATCGAGACAAAGACATGCTTCGCCACATGAAAGGCCATTACTGGGCTCGCATGCATGTTTGCAAAGCGAGGATGAAGATCATGAAGAGGAGGTTGCGCAAGGCACTTCAACGGCAAAAAAGGCCTGATCCACTCCGGATTTTGGCCGAGGCTTCATTGACTGAGCAAGACACATGATGGAGGACCTCCTTTCCTAATTTGGGCAAATTCGGAGAAAATTTTGTCATTTCCAAATTTTTGGTTTAAAAAACAGGTTTTGTGGCTAGGTGGGTCGCGCGCTCATGCGCTCGCATTTTTTTGAGACACTTTCTGGAGGAGATCTTTACATTTTTGGATTTTTCATGGTCAAATATGCATCCTCTGAAGTCAACTTAGCATTTCAACAAAATCTGGATGGTCAAACAACTCAAAAACACCATAAAAAACACCTTGCTGCCACCTTTTGCACCAGCAGGAAGTACCTCTGGGAGAATGAAGTTTTGAGGGGTCAAATCAACTCCAAATTCAGAAATTCCACTTGGGTTGGAAAGTAGACATCCAGGGTTTTCCAACGAGCTATCATGAGCTCAATTTGGATGTCGGGAGCTACCTCAAAATCAGCCTGCAACATGAGCGACCCACGCAGTTCAGGAGCGACCCACCTTGAGAATTTTTTGAGTTTTTCAGCTGCCAGCTCAGTATTTCGCCTATTTTGGACCAGTTTTGCCTATGGATAGAATTCTTGGGTTTTTATGATGTAAATTCATGTTCGGCATGTAACTTTGGCTTGTTTTTATCTCTTCTAGAAGATTCACTCTCAAATGTGTAAGAAATCATATAATGGATCAGTTTCCACTCTTTTAGAGGCAAGTTGTTAGCTGCCTAGATTGTAGTTCCATGATTAGAATTGGTTGAAACTGATCCCTGAAGAGGGAATTCGACCCCTAGAGGTGGGGAAAGGGGTTAGAGTGATCTATATATTGTAATTTCTGAGGCATTCTACAGGTTGGACTCTTGGGATACTTTTGATACTATTGTACATAATTTTCATATTTTGGCTAAGGAAAGATCAGGGGTTTTGCGGCACTTGTTGGGATCCTTGTGGTGTTCTGTTCTTGATGATGTTTCTCCTTTGTTTACTGTAAGTTTCTTCATTGTTTAATGTATGCCATCATTTCATTATGCTTCTGAACTAAGTTGAATGAGTGATTAAGGTTGAATCCATTGTTTACAGTGCTTAGCCTTTGAATTCAGTTAGTTCTATATGTTTTCAGCTGTTTGGAGAGGATCCAAGTTCTTCTTTGCCCTCTTCAGCTCCTCGTCGGTCTAATATATCCATAAATCCAATTTAAAGCATCAAGATCATCACCTACCTCGCCCCAGCTTGAACTCTGCAAAGGTCTGACCTTATCCCCGGACCCAAAACTTGTTTTCCCATTACTCCAGCGAAAACCCAAAAAACCAAAAACCAAACATACCTATCTCTTTACTAGCCTAAAATCAGTTCCTATCATAAGTCATCTCGCATCCTATTTCTTATTTTCTCGAGATTGACGGAGAGAGCCCTCTCCTGTCCTCGTAGGGCTAGCTACGAGGCTGAGCGTGGTTTGATGTAGCCTTGAGTTTTACTTCATTTCAGCCTGAGGTAGATTTGAGTGCTAACAAACGCTAAATAAATGCTAATGCTATGGCATTTCTGGCCACATTACTGTTTTTTTTCATGATCTTAAATTCCCACCAAATGTATCCAAATTTTCCTCTCTAGCTGGGACTTGGTGTATTTTTTATGGCAAGCAGTCTATGTATGTATGCAATGTGTCAACTGCTTCAAGCTCAGGCCCAGCACATTCTGCAGTTGTTGCTGCAGTAGCTGGGGGTTTAGTAGGTCACACTAAACTACGGTTAGATATGACACCTACCATTTCATTTGAAACAAGAGGTCGATTATACGGCCTTTGTCTTCAGCTTTCTCTGCTTGGTCACAAATTTGATGACCTACACTATGGGGCACTAAGGGCACTGGACTCAAATAATCCCCTTGGTGCCCCTTCAATGTGTGATGCAGAGATAAACACACTGCTAGTTCACAAATACAAAACCCAGTCTCATCAGTATCCTCTTGATAATTAGCACGGTGAGGGTAAATCTATGCAACAACAGAGTTCATCTTGTATAGTCTCGAAGGAGGTAGGAACAAAGAAAATTGATTCAGAAAACATTGAAGGCAGTGGAAAAGTCCTGGAAGAAGAACTGAATTGCAGTGTTTGTCTTGAACAAGTTAATGAAGGATAGTTGGTTCGTAGTTTTCCTTGCTTACATCAGTTCCATACTTCATGCATCGATCCATGGTTGCCACAATAGGAAACTTGCCCACTCTATAAGTTCAAAGTTTGATCTGGTATATGGTTTAATTTCCACTTGATATTTTGAATAATCGTCCATCTCGATTGAGTGTCGTTGCTTTCAATACCACTTGTCAAAAAATGGACAGTTGTTTGGATACGTGTAATTAACCCTCAACCTATAGTTGTGTCTGTACTCTGTACAACCTGAACACACCCTGTGGACCACCATGTATTTATTTAGTATATAAAATTTGGATCTCTCATTATAATATTTATTATTAAAAATAATTCTCTGGACCACTAAGTGTTTATTTAATATATAAATTTTGGATCTGTCACTATAATATCTCTTATTAAAAATTAGAACGTAGTGCTTGGCTTGTCTCTTTTCAAATTGAAATTTCTCAGACTTGTAAAAGAAACAGTGCAATGAATCCCAATTATAGTGTTTATAGGCCAATCATGTGATTGATCACTGAGCTCAATTGCAGGGCCAAGGTTGACATGAATTAACTAATGCCAATTGTGGAACTTGACTTCAAATTTTATTTACCATTTACACCCAGACATAAATTAACTAATGCCAATAAGCCGAGAATTTTCTAGTCTGGGAGATAATAACTTCTTTATATCATAACTTATGTTATATCTTGTGGCTTTCAAAACTCCAGTAACATTATACATGATATAATTTGCAAGATAGTATACAAGCTCACATGTTTTTTCATTCCCAGTTCCACCCCAATTCCATCCGTCCATGACATTTATATTAATAAAAAACTAAATTAAACATTGCACTTTGTGTGCCCATCATATTCAAGTGAGTATGATATTTTTTTGGGACGAGTGCGTGAAATTTATATTAAAAAGCTAAATTCCATTACATTTTCTAATAACCCACCCATGGAAATTTAATGATGATTTAAATGGATTTTTTTGAGTCAGATTTCAAACCAAACGACCATGCAACCTTCAAATACCAATACTTCTATTCATTTCCTTTGATTTTACTTTTAAACTAACGTTTTATTCATCTCCTTTGATTTTACTTTTAAATTAATGTTATAGTTAAAGTTGTTGGTTTGCAATAACTAATTTGGTGTTTGTGAAGTTGTTGATTTTCAATAACTAATTTGGTGTTGGTTTGTTGCAGGACTCGATTTTCAACCCTGCAACAGAAAATCTGATTGGCGCAAAATTACAAGGGTGAAATGAGATTTTGCAGCTCACTTTTAGACCCAACCGGGATGAACTTCACAAATATTGAACATGGTTTTTTCACCAACTATCCCAATTAGCTTCTTTACGAATATTTTCACAATCCACTGCACCATGTGGAAGAATTGTTCGGTTCTTGTGGAACTATGTTCGCTTGGCCATGACAAAATGTTCCTTATTTTTTTTATTCAATTTTTTTTTTTTACCTTAGTTTTATTTATTTATAATAAAAAATGTACCTAATTCTTTTAAACATAATGTTATTTCCTCTTGCAATAATTCATCATTGTTGAAAAATTGAAATGTTTGTGTTTGGTTTGTGTTGGGTGACAGAAAGTATTCTATTCTTCGCTAACATCTATTCTTCGCATCAAATGACAAAGCTAGCTAGCGAAGCAACTCAGATATATTCTATTAATAATGGGCAACTCACTCTGCTTGCCAGCTCTCCTCTCGACTTCATAAACAAAAAAACCAAAATTGATATCTAATGCTCATTCTGTTTTGTGTTTTGCATTTAAACATTGCCATGTAGCATCCACATTAGTGTATTAGCACTCGGATTAACTAGCGACACTCCCTGCTCTCTCTGATTGGCAGGGACTTGTTGCATAGCAACCATTCTTGTTTTACTAAATCTCAATGATATGAATAACGGGAAAAACAATCTTATTATTTAAAAAGTTTAAATCTAAAAATAAATTGTAATTATTAATAAAATTTAATAAATATATATCAAATTATAAACTTGATTTATAAAGAAAAATAATATAGAAATAGGTTTTTAAATGCAAATAATAATGAAATCCATTTATAAAAAAGAAAATTTGTATAAAAAATTTGAGGTGAATATTATTTATAGGCAAATTTCACATCTAATTTTAAAAGCACCTTTAAAATGTGATATGAACGTGTGGATTTCAAATGATTTATTTTTATATATGATGCTATAATAATATTGTTTTTGTTTTTATTTAAAAGATTAGATGTAATAGTGGAAAACCTAGAGTTATTCATCATTGGACAAGGTTCATTTTTAATAAGGACTTAACATAGAGCTAAAGGGAATTTTAAAGTAGTGATTGAAAGTATGGTTGCATTAACTTTATATGATTATTGTAACTTATATTATAATTAACCAAAAAAAATTTAAACTTTCACTTTAACAAAGTTTAACTAAATGAGTTTTTACACTTTTACATATATAAATATACACATACCCAAATCAACCCCTACACCTTACCTTACATAACCATAAAACGTATCTATTGTGTTCATTTCGTCACAGGTTCCAAAGTTGCCACCTCTCCCGCTTGCTTGCTACCTGGTAGCATTTCTAACCTTTGACAAAATTCTTTATTTAATATTCAGGTACACAGTACCCATGTCGTTATTGCGTTAGGATGAGATTACTTATGGTTTATTGATTATGACTGGACAGAAATCTCACGGTTAACATTGTATTAGAATTGATTGATAATAAACTTGATTGCAATTTATTCATAGCGCAAAGGTTTACGTTTGGATATTTTAGGCATTATTTCTTTGGAAATTAATGACATAGTACAACCTTCCCATCCGATCGACAGTTGTATGGGAAATCAACCTTTGATTGTAGGTTTTGGATTTGACGGTGGAGATTGGCGGAGTACCCGTTTAGGGTATAGACCTCCCCAAACCCTAACCATCTTCTGTCATTTTTTATCGCTTCCTCACTGTGTTTCTATGTAATCCTTCGGGTTGTTTCCGTCGCCTGGTTTTCCTTAGCTCCATGCCAGCTCCACTTGGCCTCCCCAGGGCATGTCTATGCAGGTAATACTTTTCACGACCACTTTTGAAGTTATTCAGTGCAAGTGGGCTCGCAATTTCTATTTTTCAATCACTTTACAGGCTCTTATCTCTCTGCAGGTGTATTCCCATTCTTTTGGGGTTCTAACATGGTGTCCTTGCTATCTCGAAAATCATGTAACTGCCTTGAGTTTTTCCTAGAGACTGCTTCTCCAACAAGCTCCTTCATCGAGCTGCAGGTGAGCTGAGATGAAGGTTTAAATTATGTAATGATTTATTAAATGTAGGTTTATTTTCATCTGGTTAGGAAGATTGATTCTTTATTTTGTGACTTATTTATAGGGTTTAACCCATCGAATTTGCAAAGGAGCTCTTATGCTCAAGTAACAGTTTTAATGCTCCTCTTAATCGAGCCATTTTATTACCATTACTAGTTCATCGGTGTGGTTCCTCACTTTGTTTACTCTGTCTCTTTTTTTCTCATGCAGGTGAGGGCTGAATCTTCCCCTTGGAGTCAAGCTTTTAGTTTTTTGTTGATACAGAAGGTCGGTGCCCTGACCCTTCCATTTTCCTTTCAGGTACCCAACCTCGCTGCATGGTTTTTATAATTGTTATTAAAGGAGGCCCTTTGACCTGGCCTTCAGAGATGCCCCCTACATCATGCGTTTTCTTGAAATATATAGTCTCAGGCTTGCATGTCGTTATAATATTTTTCTGCGGTACAAGGGGCTTTGCCCAAATCGTGGACATTGTCTTTTATGACTATGTCGTGACTATACTTAGTCTTTGTTTTGTTTGATAAGATGTGATGCAATTTCTGGCTCGAAATTATGACAACTCTCTAGATTCAGTGACTTTCCGGTTTACATTCTGTCTCGAATGTTGTAGTTACTTATGGATTTTTCTCTTTCGGGACTCTATGTTCTTAGAAATACTGTTAATCCTTCTTCAATGAAATTTTTTCACTCTCTTTTGGGTATATCAGGAATAGTGCACAATGTGTCCTAAATTTTTTCATATGGGTATAAATTACATCCTTCTGAAATCTTGAATATGATTCTATTAGTTTTATATTGGCTCCGTCAGACCCTTGTTTTCGTTCTTGCTTGACCTGTTTCTTTCACTATTGATATATATGTCTAATTTTATATAGTAGTTACCAATTCTCGGGTTTACTATAATGAATTCACTTTTATTTCCTTTCCTCTATTTAATTTTCTTAGTTTACAGTAGCAGTACACCATTAAAGTGGTTTTGGTACAGAATTTATTACTTACTTCTTGATAACATCTTCGGACCATTTTGTCCATGTTTATCATAGATACAGTTAACGACCAGATCGGAGATTAGGGTTTCGACCCTAAACTCGGAGTTAACGGTTTCCTGTGTTAATTATCTCCTGTAGCAATAATTATGTTTTAAATTCCACCTATTTTATAGTAAACACAAATTATTTTCTTATTTTCAGAAATAAACCAGAGTTTGCACAATTATAATAGTTATTGTATTTTCTAAGTTCCACTCTTTATTTAAAGGAAAACACAGATGTAACACATTTCTATACTTCCAATTTGGAGAAACACCTTTTCATCATTAAATAACCCAAAGTATGACGAGAAGTTAATAAATATATAGGCAGTATATTCAGTACCGATTTTTCCAGTAAATGAATACTTATCTATTTTTCCAGACTTTTTGATGTTATCCACCCTACCATGAGTGAGGCAATTACGTCCTCAACTCTCCCCGTGCTCCATACCGAGTCTAGTAGGTCGACATAATTTTTCGAGAAGACACCTCAAGGCCCTTGGCCCAGTACATCTTCTTTTCCAGGAATATGGAATGCTGAGTGTTTTCCATTGGTCACCACTTGCTGAGGAATACTCTTTCCCTCCTTAGTCTCAGAACAGAATCCCTCTTCCTCACTGGGATGCACTTTTATCCCTAGAGGAGAGGTAATTGTCTTCAACTGTTTTCTGTTCAACTACTCTCAGTTCTTGGAATACTTTTACCATTAGCCTTTTAACTTTTTATGGAACCTCTATTCCATTAATAAATTTAATTTAAGCCAAAAAAATAATTTCTTTTTTTTATCAGATAATCCTTTTCTCAAGAACATAAATTTTTAGTCACTTAAAATTAAATAACATAACAACTAGTTAACATTTAAACCAGTTATCACAACTTCCCCTCCTGGAAGAAAACACCGTCCTCGGTGTTTCACCTCAGCTCAATAAATAATTATGGGTAAGCCACATGAACAAATCCTTCATCTTCCCAGGTAGCCTCATCTGAGATGAAGTGCTTCCATTTCACTTTAACCTGGATAATGGCTCACCTCTGAAGCATGATTTCTCTCCGATCGAGTATATGCTAAGGTTCGACCAGAAATTTGTTGTCCGGTTTGGCCTGCATACAACAAAACTCTGAATTAAACTCTCATAAAGCTTAGTTATTTTAAGGTAGGTTGATTAATCTTATCCTACCTGAATACTTTTCCAATAGATTATGTTCTTTGGGTCATGCACATAGCGTTTTAGTAAGGATATGTGGAACACATTGTGCACCTAAATATGGCCGGGTAAAGCCAATTGGCACGCCACAGGTCACACCCTTTCCAATATTTGAAAGGGTCCATAGATTCTGGGAGCTAACTTGGCATAGGTGACCCACCTTACTGTGCTCCTCTTTGGTTTAATCCTTACATACACATGGTCACCTACCTCAAAATTCTTGATAAGTCCTCTTCTTATCCACATACACCTTCTACCGATCTTGAGCAGCTCTCATATTTTTTCTTATTTTTCTTACTTTTGATTCCATTTCAGCTCACATCTCAGGTCCGAGCCTCATCTTGGTTTCAGGGCTATTGCTATTGATAGGAGTAAGATATTTTCATCCGTACAAAGCTTCGAAAGGGCTCATCTTAAGGGACTCTTAATAACCATTGTTGTCAAAAAATTCCACCAAGTGTAAATATTCTTCCCATCTCATTGGTTGTTGTATCACATACATGCTCACTATATCCTCGAGGATTTGGTTTACCCATTCAGTTTTTCCATCCGTTTGAGGATGGTAAGAATTGCTGAAGTTAATTTGGGTTCCCAAACCTGTAAAGAAGGTCTTTCAGAATGATGAAGTAAACTTTACATCCCTGTCTAATATGAAAGTCTTTGGAATACCATGCAGTCTAAAAATCTCCCTCATAAAGATATCTGTTATCTGTAAAGTTTTATAGGCAGGTTGTACAGGTATGAAATATGCTTCTTTTCTCAACCTATCAACCACCACCATAATGGATTCATTGTTCTTTTTTTATCTTGGTAAACCAATAATAAAGTATATGGATATAACTTTCCATTTCCACTCAGGTACTGGGATAGGCTGCAACAATCCGACTGGATGTTGATGGTCCCCCTTAACCTATTGACACTCCAAGCATTTGTTCAAATATTATGAAATATTTCTTCGCATACAAGGCCAGAAATATGCCTTTCTAATTGTTGTTAGCATTTTCTGATATCCTGGATGTCCTGAGTAATTACTATGGTATTATTCATCCATGATCAACTTCTTCAAACTCGTTCGATTTGGAATATAGATCTTTCCCTTAAAGGTTAACAATTGATCTTTGCTAACCCCATAGTCAAGAGGTTTTTCTTGATTTATGGCTTCCCCCACTTGTTTCCATAAAAAATAGTATTCATGATCCTTCTCAGCCTCCTCCTTTATCTAATCCACAAACTTACATTCAATCTGGTTATAGCAAAGTTCATAAACACAATGTAGTTTTCTTCTTAAGGCATCCACCACCCAGTTTTCCTTACCTTTTACATGCTAGATATCCATATCAAACTCACTTGAGAAGGCATTCCACCTTGCCTGTA
Source organism: Pinus albicaulis (assembly GCA_034641835.2). Classification (NCBI taxonomy): domain Eukaryota; kingdom Viridiplantae; phylum Streptophyta; class Pinopsida; order Pinales; family Pinaceae; genus Pinus; species Pinus albicaulis. The sequence goes on from CM076575.1 coordinate 141,194,917, forward strand.
GAGGGTTAAGATCAACTTGCTTAAAGTAGTTGGTTAGACTGTTGTGGTTGGTTTTTAACAAAAACCTTTTTCTTAACAAGTAGTGCCTCCATACCCATAGTGCATCCACTACCGCTGTCAACTCTAAATCTAAGCTTAATATCGTTGTTCATGCTCTTTCAAATTTCTTAATTCATAGGCAACCACCCTTCCTTCTTGTGAAAGAATCACTCCCACTCCTTCTTTACAAGCATCAGTACAAACTTCAAAGTCCTTATTGGAATCAACTACCCTTAACACTAGGGCTATTGTCAGCAAATGTTTTAGCTTATCGAAACTATTTTGACACTTCGTAGTCCATTTGAATATTTTTCCCTTTCTTTTCAAAGATGTAATTGGAAAGTAAATATTCAAAAATCCTTCAATGAAACTTCTATAATATCCAACCAACCCCATAAAAGATCAGATATCTGCCACATTTTGGGGTACTCGCCATTCCATAATTGTCTTAATTTTATTTGGATCAACCACAATTCCCTTAGTGGAAACAACATGGCCTTGATACTAAATTTTATCCTTGAAGAAATCACATTTGTTGAACTTAGCGTACAACTGATGCTTTCTTAACATCTCCAACACCATCCTTAAGTGCTCTTTTTGTTCTTCCGGGATCTTTGAATAAATTAAAATATCATCTATGAATATCAAAACAATTATTTCCAAAAAGGGATGAAATATGCCATGCATCAGCCTCATAAATGTTGTTGGTGCATTAGTTAAACCAAATGGTAATACCACAAACTCGTAATGGTTGTATCTAGTTGAAAAGCAGTTTTGTAGATGTCCTCATCTTTTATTCGGATCTCGTGGTATCTAGATCTTAATTCTAGCTTTGAAAATACAGTGGCTGCCTTCACCTGATCAAACAGGTCATCAATTCATGGTAAAGGATATTTATTCTTGACGGTCAATTTATTGAGTTGTCTATAATCCATGCACATTCGCATTGTTCCATCCTTTTTCTTTACAAACATCATTGGTGCTCCCCAAGGGAACACACTTGGTCGAATGTACCCTTTGTCCAACAAATCTTGCAATTGCATATTTAATACTGTTAACTCTGGTACAGTCATTCTATATGGGGCCCTTGAAATCGGTGATGCCACAGGCATCAACTCAATAGTGAAATCAATGTCCCTCGTTGGTGGAAATTTTGATACATCTTCTAGGAATGCATCTATGAAATTTTGCACCACTAGTATGTTATTGTTCTCCATCATAGGAGTCTTTTCTTTAGTATTAGTGAAACCCACCTGAATGGAATATAGCTAACATCCTTTCCTAATACACTTACCCATTTGAGAGGTTGTAATAGGACGTAACTGTAGAGGTTTCTTGATTCCTTCTATCTCCTTGCGAGTCCCATCTTGCATTATGTAATATATAATCTTTTCCTTACAGTCTACCAGTGTCCAGTGTCTCTCCAAACAATCCATTCCCAATAACACATTGTAGGATCCCAAGGGAAACACATTCAAATCCACATTCAATTCCTGGTTTCAAATTTCCAGTACATAATTTGGAATTTTGGCATAAAATTTCCTTTTTTCTCCCGTGGCTTGTTGTACCGGCCAGAGATTTTTAAATTTCTGACTTTGTAATTTTTCGAGAAGACACCTCAAGGCCCTTGGCCCAGTACATCTTCTTTTTCCAGGAATATGGAATGCTTAGTGTTTTCCACTGGTCACCACTTGTTGAGGAATACTCTTTCCCTCCCTAGTCTCAGAACAAAATCCCTCTTCCTCACTGGGATGCACTTTTATCCCTAGAGGAGAGGTAATTGTCTTCAAATTTTTTCTATTCAACTACTCTTAGTTCTTGGAATACTTTTACCATTAGCCTTTTAACTTTTATGGAATCTCTATTCCATTAATAAATTTAATTTAAGCCAAAAACATAATTTTTTTTTTTATCACATAATCCTTTTCTCAAGAACATAAATGTTTAGTCACTTAAAATTAAATAACATAAAAACTAGTTAACATTTAAACCAATTATCACAACTTCCCCTCCTAGAAGCACACACCATCCTCAATGTTTCACCTCAGCTCAATAAATAATTCTGGGTAAGCCTCACGAACAAATCCTTCATCTTCCCAGGCAGCCTCATCCGAGATGAAGTGCTTCCATTTCACTTTAACTTGGATGATGGCTCACCTCTGGAGCATGATTTCTCTCTGAAAAAGTATACGCTAAGGTTCAACTAGAAATTCATTGTCCAGTTCGGCCTGCATACAGAAAAACTCTGAATTAAACTCTCATAAAGCTTAGTTATTTTAAGGTAGGTTGATTAATCTTATCCTACCTGAATACTTTTCCAATAGATTACATCCTTTGGGTCATGCACATAGCGTTTTAGTAAGGATACATGGAACACATTGTGCACTTGAATATGGCCGGGTAAAGCCAATCAGTATGCCACAGGTTGCACCCTTTCCAATATTTGAAAGGGTCCACAGATTCTAGGAGCTAACTTGGCATAGGTGACCCACCTTACTGTGCTCCTCTTTGGTTTAATCCTTACATACACATGGTCACCTACCTCAAAATTCTCGATAAGTCCTCTTCTTATCCGCATACACCTTCTATCGATCTTGAGCAGCGCTCATATTTTTTTTTATTTTTCTTACTTTTGATTCCATTTCAGCTCACATCTCAGGTTCGAGCATTATCTTGGTTTCAGGGCTGCTCCTATTGATAGGAGTAAGATATTTTCATCCGTACAAAGCTTCGAAAGGGCTCATCTTAAGGGACTCCTAATAACCATTGTTGTAAGAAAATTCCATCAAGTGTAAATATTCTTCCCATCTCGTTGGCTATTGTATCACATACATGCTCACTATATCCTCCAGGATTTGGTTTACCCATTCAGTTTGTCCATCTGTCTGAGGATGGTAAGCATTGTTGAAGTTAATTTGGGTTCCCAAACCTGTAAAGACGGTCTTCCAGAATGATGAAGTAAAATTTACATCCCTGTCTGATATGACAGTCTTTGTAATACCATGCAGTCTAAAAATCTCCCTCATAAAGATATCTGTTATCTGTAAATTTTTATAGGTAGATTGTACAGGTATGAAATATGCTGCTCTTCTCAACCTATCAACCACCACCATAATGGAGTAATTTTTCTTTTTTATCTTGGTAAACCAATAATAAAGTCTATGGATATAACTTTCCATTTCCACTCAGGTACTGGGATAGGTTGCAACAATCCGGCTGCATGTTGATGGTCCACCTTAACCTATTGACACTCAAATAATTTTTTCAAATATTATGTAATATTTCTTCGCATACGAGGCCAAAAATATGCCTTTCTAATTGTTGTTAGCATTTTCTGATATCCTGGATGTCCTGAGTAATTACTACGGTATTATTCATCCATGATCAACTTCTTCAAACCCGTTTGATTTGGAACATAGATCTTTTCCTTAAAGGTTAACAATTGATCTTTTCTAACCCCATAGTCAAGAGGTTTTTCTTGCTTTCTGGCTTCCTCCACTTGTTTCCATAAAAAATAGTATTCATGATCCTTCTTGGCCTCCTCCTTTATCTAATCCACAAACTTACATTCAATCTGGTTATATCAAAGTTCATAAACACAATGTAGTTTTATGTTTAAGGCATCCACCACCCATTTTTCCTTACCTTTTACATGCTAGACATCCATATCAAACTCAATTAAGAAGGCATTCCACCTTGCCTGTAGAGAGTTAAGATCAACTTGCTTAAAGTAGCTGGTTAGACTGTTGTGGTTGGTTTTTAACAAAAACCTTTTTCCTAACAAGTAGTGTCTCCATACCCGTAGTGCATGCACTACTGCTATCACCTCTAAATCATAAGCCGCATATCATTGTTCATGCTCTTTCAAATTTCTTAATTCATAGGAAACCACCCTTCCTTCTTGTGATAGAATCACTCCAACTCCTTCTTTACAAGCATCAGTACAAACTTCAAATTCCTTATTAGAATCAGCTACCCTTAACACTAGGGCTGTTGTTAACAAATGTTTTAGCTTATCGAAACTATTTTGACACTCCGTAGTCCATCTGAATATTTTTCCCTTTCTTTGAAAAGATGTAATTGGAAAGGAAATCTTCAAAAATCCTTCAATGAAACGTCTATAATATCCAGCCAAACCCATAAAAGATCAGATATCTGCCACATTTTGGGGTACTCTCCATTCCATAATTGTCTTAATTTTATCTGGATCAACCACGATTCCCTTAGCGGAAATAACATGGCCTAGATACTGAATTTTATCCTTGAAGAAATCACATTTGTTCAACTTAGCGTACAATTCATGCTTTCTTAACATCACCAACACCATCCTTAAGTGATCTTTGTGTTCTTCCAGTATCTTTGAATAAATTAAAATATCATCTATGAATATCAGAGCAATTCTTTCCAAAGAGGGATGAAATATGCCATGCATCAGCCTCATAAATGTTGTTGGTGCATTAGTTAAACCAAATGGTAATACCACAAACTCGTAATGGTTGTATCTGGTATGAAAAGCAGTTTTGTAGATGTCCTCGTCTTTTATCCAAATCTGGTGGTATCTAGATCTTAAGTCTAGCTTTGAAAATACAGTGGCCCCCTTCACCTGATCAAACAGGTCATCAATTCATGGTAAAGAATATTTATTCTTGACGGTCAATTTATTGAGTTTTCTATAATCCATGCACATTCACATTGTTCCATCCTTTTTCTTTACAAACAACACTGGTGCTCCCTAAGGGGACACACTTGGTCGAATGTACCCTTTGTCCAACAAATCTTGTAATTGCATATTTAATTCCGTTAACTCTGGTACAGGCATTCGATATGGGGCCCTTGAAATTGGTGATGCTACAGGCATCAACTCAATAGTGAAATCAATGTCCCTCCTTGGTGGCAATCCCGATACATCTTCTAGGAATGCATCTATGAAATCCTGCACCACTAGTATGTTCTCCATCATAGGAGTCTTTTCTTTAGTATTAGTGAAACCCACCTAAATGGAATATAGCTAACATCCTTTCCTAATACACTCACCCATTTGAGAGGTTGTAATAGGACGTAACTTTAGAGTTTTCTTGATTCCTTCTATCTCTGTGCGAGTCCCATCTTGCATTATGTAATATATAATCTTTTCCTTACAGTCTACCAGTGTCCAGTGTCTCTCCAAACAATCCATTCCCAATAACACATCGTAGGATCCCAAGGGCAACACATTAAAATCCACATTCAATTCCTGGTTTCCAATTTCCAGTACAGAATTTGGAATTTTGGCATAAAATTTCCTTTTTGCTCCCGTGGCTTGCCGTACCAGCCATAGATTTTTAAATTTCTGACTTTGTAATTTACAAATTTCTACTATTTTGGGGTTTATATAACTCAAACTTTCACCTAGGTCAACCAAAATAGAAACAGATTGCGAAAGTAGCTTACCTTCCAATTCTATCATCATTGGTTGGTAATCTGCTTGTCAATCTTCCAAGGCTGCATTAATCCTGGGTATGTTCTTGGCCACATAACCCACTATAGAGGCTTCCTGTAAATTGACTACTGTATCATTCTTCCCCTCTGTGGACAGTTCTTGTAATAGCGAGACTCACCACACCCCTAGCATTGCAGAGGCGGTTTCTGGTTTTGTCCTTGTTCAAGTTTGCTGGAAGGTTCTGTGGGCTTCTCTTCCACAAGCCGATGGGTTCTTTGGTGATTTCTCCTGAAATGTTTGCTCAACGAAATCCTGGTAGAATTCTTAAAGTTACTGGTTCTTGAACTTTTGAAATTTGGACCTCGCTTCTACACTTTTCTTAGCTGCATGTTCTTGCCTAGTTCTCCTTTTTCTTTGGACCACTAGTAACACATTCTCGCCTTTTGAATTACTTCATCTATGGTCTTCGGATTCATGATTTCAATTCTCTCTTTCATATGAGTTTGAAAACTTCTAAAAAATCATTGAATCTTAGCCTTTTCATCCCTTAAATAAGGAACGTATCTTAACAGGGAAGTGAAGTTGGTTATGTATTCATCCATTTTCATTTGTCCCAAGTTCAAGTGATGGAACTCCCTGGAATTTTCATCATAAAAACATTCTGTTAGGTACTTGTCCTTGAAGTGTTGTCGAAATGCATCCCATGTCACGTCTTGATCTTCAATGTTGTCTACATTCTTGACATCCTCCCACCACAAGGTGGCCTTCTCTCTCAACTGATAGATGACTAGTCTAGATTTAATATTATTGTTGTACTCATACAATTGAAATTATTTTTTCATGTTAATCAACCATGTGTCAGCCACCTCCTCCACTTATCCATCAAACGTAGGTGGTTTTATCTTCCAGAACTCACCTTGTAGTTCCACTTTTTGCTTCTTAATGTCTTGTTTTTCTGTCACATTTCCAGACTCACCCTCATTATAGTTTCTATTTTTTTACTCCGCTAGGAATGGATTCTTTCCATTCGGTCATTGCTTTGATCCTTGGCTTGCGACTCATTTTCTTCTTGTGTCTCTCTTTCCGAGCTGGGTTGTATCATGCCCAGATTCTGCTTATCCAACAAGATTTTGAGCATCCTCTCCTTCTCTTGCATCAGGTGCTCATTGTCACTTCTAACCCGAACCATTTCCTCTTGAATTTTCTACATAATACTTAGCATAATACTAGTTTTGTGTTGCTGCTTCTCCAACAGTCTACTATTCTGTTGGTGCTAATCAACACTGAGCTGAATCCACATTTCAGGATTCATTTCTGATTAGGGTTGGGGTGCAGGTTCCCCTACATTATGGGGTGTTTTCTATGTCGACCCCCTCCTCATATTGTCCCCTTCTATGCTAATATTTGTTGTGCATCATTTTCACACATAATTGTCATGTTAGGTGACCCTTAGGGTCACAACACAGGAAGTTTTCTCTGATACCACTTGTAACGAATATCATAATTAACCAAAAAAATATTTAAACTTTCACCATAAAAAAACTTGACTAAATGAGTTTTTACACTTTTACATATATAAATATACAAATACCCAAATCAACTCCTACACCTTACCTTATATAATCATAAGACATATCTATTGGGTTCATTCCATTACAAGTTCCAAAGTTTCCACCTGTCTTGCTTGCTTGCTACCTGGAATTCTTTATTTAATACTTTGGGTACATAGTACCCATGTGGTTATTGCGTTAGGACAAGATTACTTATGGTCTATTGATAATGATTGGACGGAAATCTCATGGTTATAATTGTATTAGAATTGATTGATAATAAAATTTATTGCAATTGATTCATAGCGCAAAGGTTTACATTTCAAGATTTTAGGCATTATTTCTTCGGAACTTAATGACATAGTATAACCTTTCCATTCGATTGACAAATGTATGGTAAATCACCATTGGATTGTAGGTTTTGGATTCGACGATGGAGATTGGCGGAGTACCCGTGTAGGGTATAGACTTCCCCAAACACTAACCATCTTATGTCATTTACTGCCACTTCCTCGCCATGTTGATGTGCGACCCTTCAGCCTGTCTCCGCCGCCTGGTTTGCCATGGCTCCATGCTGACTCCGCTTGGCCTCCCCGAGGCACGTCTACGCACGTAATACCTTTCCCGACCGCTTTTGAAGTTATTTAGTTCAAGTGGGGTTGCAATTTCTGTATTTCAATCATTTTACGGGCTCTTATCTCTCTACAGGTGTATTCCCATTATTTTGGGGTTCTAGTATGGTGTCCTTGCTGTCTTGATAGGCCTGTGCCTGCCTTGAGTTTTTCTCGAAGACTGCTTCTCCAACAAGCTCCTTCATTGAGCTATAGGTGAGCTGAGATGAAGGCTTAAATTATGAAATGGTTTACTAGATGTAGGTTTATTTTCCTCTGGTTAGGAAGACTGATTCTTTATTTCTTGACTTATTTACAGGGTTTAGCCCATAAATTTTCAAAGGAGCTCTTATGCTCAAGTAACAGTTTTAATGCTCCTCTTAATCGAGCCATTTTATTTTGTTACTAGTTTGTCGGCGTGGTTCCTCACTCTGTTTCATCTGTCTCTTGTTTGCTTGCGCAGGTGAGGCCCGACTCATCCCTTGGAGTCAAGATTTTAGTTTTTTGTTGATACAGAATGTTGGTGCCCTGAACCTTCCATTTTCCTTTCAAGTACCCAACCTCGTTGCATAATTTTTATAAGTGTTATTAACGAAGGCCCTTTGACCTGGCCTTCAGAGATGCCCCCGACATCATGTGTTTTCTTGAAATATATAGCCTCAGGATTTCATGCTATTATAATATTTTTCTAATTTTATGGGGTACACGGGGCTTTTCCTAACTCATGGACATCGTCTTTTATGACTATGTAGCGACTATAATTAGCCTTTGTTTTGTTTGAGAAGATGTGCTGTAATTTCTGGCTCGTAGTTATGAGAGGACAACTCTCCATATTTAGTGACTTTTTGGTTTATATTATGTTTGGAATGTTGTAGTTACTTATGCGTTTTTCTCTTTCGGGACTCTTTGTTCTTACAAATACTGTTAATTCTTCTTCAATGAAATGTTTTCGCTCTCTTTTGGGTATATCAAGAATAGTGCACAATGTGTCCTAAATTTCTTCATATGGGTATAAAATACATCCTTCTGAAATCTTGAATATGATTCTATCAGTTTTATCTTGGCTCTAACAGACCCTTGTTTTCGTTCTTTCTTGACCTGTTTCTTTCGCTATTGATATATATGCCTAATTTTATATAGTCTTTACCGATTCTAGGGTTTACTATACATGCATTCACTGTTATTTCCTTTTCTATACTTATTTATTTTATTTTATAGTAATAGTACACCATTAAATTGTTTTTGGTGCAGAATTTATTACTTACTTCTCATAACATGTCCGGACCATTCTGTCTGTGTTTATCATATATACAGTTGAAGATAACTTGGACATTGGGATTTTGAACCTTAACTCAAAGTTTACAGTTTCCTATGTTAATTATTTCCTGTAGCAATAGTTATGTTTTAAATTCCACTTGTTTTACAGTAAACACAAATTCTTTTCTTGTTTTTAGAAATAAACCAGAGTTTGCACAATTCTAATAGTTATTGTATTTTCTGAGTTGCACTATTCATTAAAATGAAAACAAAGATTTAACACATTTTTATACTTCCAATAGGGAGAAACTCCTTTTCATCATTAAATAACCTAGACTATAACAAGAATTTAATAAATAGTTAGGTAGCATATCCAGTACCGAGTTTTCTAGTAAATGAATACTTATCTGTTTTTCTAGACTTTTTGATGTTGTCTACCCTACCATGAGTGAGAAAATTACGTCCTCAAATCCCCTCATGCTTTATACCGTGTCCAGTAGGTTGAATTTTTTTTCGAGAAGAGACCTCAAGGCCCTCGGCCCAGTACTCTTTTTTTTTTCCAGGAATAGGGAATGTTGAGTGTTTTCCACTGGTCACCACTAGCTGAGGAATAATCTCTCCCTCCTAATCTCAGAACAAAATCCCTCTTCCTCACTGGGATGCACTTTTATCCCCAGAGGAGAGGTAACTGTCTTCAACTGTTTTTTGTTCAACTACTCTTATTTCTTGGAATACTTTTACCATGAACCTTTTAACTTTTTACGGAACCTCTTTTTTTATCAGATAATCTCTTTCTCAAGAACATAAATGTTTAGTCACTTAAAATTAAATAACATAACAACTAGTTAACATTTAAACCAACTCTCAAAATTATTAATTTTAAAAATGTTTTAACATGTATGAAATTTCTCAAATTATATAGTTTGAAGTGATTTTAATGCTCATATTTTTTTCACTCTCACGAATTATATTAAGAGAAATATCAATTGAATTTTGGACAAAGATTTAAAACGAAATTTGAAAATCAATTATAATTAAAATTTTATATAATCAATATTTAAATAATTTAAATAAATATATTAATATTTTATATAGCTATGCTGATATAAATGTGAGAATTAATCAAATTATTATTTTTAAGTAATATTCAATGAAGACACTATAAAATATTTTTTTTTTTTATAAATAATATATTATTTTAATGAAAAGTTATATATATATATAATTTTTATTTTTATTTTTTCTTAATTTCAACGTAAAAAAAAAAAATTGATTTTTTTTTAAAGAAAGTGGGCTTCAAGATATGGTTTAAAAATGGATCATGTTATTCTATAATGGCCCATAGAGTTGATGTACTTTTTTTTTAAAGAATGGGGGTATTGTTGTTGACTCTAAACATTATAATATTGTTTTAAAAGAAATGATACAAAAGGGGTTTGTGAAAGCATTTTTTCTTGTAGAGAATTTGTATAGCCATTTTGTTTTTAAGAATTTGACTAAAGGACCCACAATAGAGATGCTTTATTGCAGGCATCAACTTTGTTTACAATTTTTTCTTGTTTGTTGAGATGTAGTAAGCCAACACTCAAGAAATGGGAAAATCCAAGAGGCTAAGAAATTCGAAGAAAAAATAAGAGATGTTCATATTTTTTTTTATGATGAGAAGCAACAACTAGAATGAATGAAGCAAAGATGGCCAAAGAAGCATGGGATACCCTTATGAGGAGTTTTCGTGTAAGGGGGAGTAATCAAGTTGAAGATGAAGTTTTAGTGAATCCCACTGTGCTCAGCCACAAGTGGATGATGAGTGAAGAATTTGCACAAGAAATAGAGAAGGAAAACATAGATGCTAGTGATTCCCACTATGCACAGTTGGAAATTAATGAATATTTGGTGAATCCAACAACATATCTTGCTGATGATAATTTGGTTATTCTAGCAACAAAGCTTGTTGATGACAGCTTGGTGAATCCAATAATAGAGTTTGTTGATGACAATTTGATGAATCCAACAACAGAGCTTGCTAATGAAAATTTGGTAAATCTAGCAACATAGCTTGTTGATGACAACTTCGTGAATCCAACAATAGAAATTTTTGATGACAATTTGGTGAATCCAACGATAGAGCTTGCTGGTGACAATTTGGTAAATCCAACAACATAACTTGTTGATGGAAATTTGGTGAATTAGTACATAACTTCCTAATGACAATTTGATGAATCTAGCAACAAAACTTGATGATGAGAATGAAGCTGCAATTGGAGCAGCCACTGTTATCGTCAATCCAACAATTCAATTTGTTGATGTTAAATTTGATGAATACTTTTTACCTCATGATGTATGGTTGCATATGATGTAATAAAAACATGATATTGACATGATTCTATTCCCTGAGAAAATCCCACTTGAATATGAAAACCAATTGGAAGGAAAAATGTCTATAGAAGTATAGGTTAGTAAAGAAGTGGAAAAGACAAAGTCAAAGAAAACAAAGATAGAGGCGGAGGCAAATACAGAGAAGGAAGTGCAAAAGGAGAAAGTTTTCATTGCGGAGTAGAAGGAACAAAACCAATGTGGTTCTGCAGATATTTTTACACTTACCATTGATTTTGAATGTGCGGGTAAACAAGACAATTATGAAGAAGAGTTAAATTTACTTGAAGCATGGCTTGCAACACCATGCCTTAAAAAATTCTGCATAGAATCTGCAGAAATGACTAATTAAGTCAACTTGGATGATGAAAACAACAATGAAATTTTAAGGTATTGGAGTCCTAAAGAAATATTTTTTTAAAAACTTATGTTGCAGTAGAATATTAATGATGAAAAGCACACAAGAGAAGATGACAAGTGACAACAATCCACATACAAGCCAATTTTCGAAGAAGTCTAGGGCATGCTTAGATAACCTATAATAATGGAAGACCTGCACCAACAAATGAAAAAACTCAAATTTGAAGGATACAACAAGAAGAAAAAATTGAAACAATTTAGAGGCTACAGGATATGGAAGAAGATAAGAAGAAAATTTTATCAGTTGAAGTCGTTTTATTTAAATTTGTAAGCCTAGCTTAGACATAGACCAACAAACATCTCAGTTTTATTTTGTTGTTGTTGAAATTAAGGGAGAGTGTTGGATAATCTAATTCCAACCACCTATTAGGTGTCAAAACCGTCCATCCAAGTGTTCTAGTTCAATTTTAGTTAGTCTCATTTAGTTCAGTCTTACTACTGTCATTTAATGTTGATGTCTGCAAAGTAATCTTATTTTAGCTAATTCGTAATATTGAAAAGTGAAACTCTCTGGTCCATAGCTTTCATTTCTTGTCAATTCGGTCATAACATGTTCTCTGGTTCCTATTATTAACCAAATGGACTTTGAACCACCAGTTTTGATTCTGAGCAACAAGGCTCAGCAGAGGGCAAGACAGAATAGCTGTTTAATCTAATATGATCAATGAGCAGCAGTGTTTAAGGAAGCTTCACAATTTTTGATTTATCAAAAATTTATGTTAAAAAGTATTAAAAAAGAGTTATTTAAAAAAAATAGTATAGAAATTTTATACTTAGAAATGACAATTATAAAAATAAAAAGTTTGGCTTAAAAAGTATATTTTTTTTACAAATTTTATATTTAAAAAATTGAAAAAAAACAAAATAAAATATATTATATTCAGTGTCATATTTCTCGGGGATGATAGTGATTAACAAGATGGATGATAGCAATTATTGAAATTTCCATTCACTACAAAAACAAGGATCATTGCTCTGGAATTCAATTAAAGGAATTAATTTTATGTGCTTTACCATAAAGATTAATCTATACACATTTATTGTTGAATAAATTTGGATTCTAAAAGGATAATTATTGAGATATAAATTTCTTAATATGTGGAAAAATGACTTGAAATTTACTTTTAATATCCAATATCTCATTCTCTACATTACATTTCAACTTGAAGTTTTTGTTATTCATATTATTAAAATTATTTATATATTTCCAATTTAGAATATTAATAAATTTAATGCATTTTGTATTTCATTATTTCTAAATCATGTTAAATAAACAAGAAAAAATTAATGTTGAAAAATATTCATTTCAATTTTTTAAAATTTTGAAAAAATATAATAATATGTTAATCTTTATAAAATATAAATCCAATTTTTACCGTATTAAATTTTACACAACTAATTTTTTGCCATATCAAATTAAATTTGATATCTATAATTTATTGATAATTTTAAGTCTTCCCTATCTTAAATACATCAAAACTGTGAAATTATATCTACATCATTTTTCATGTAGAGTGCAACATAAAAGTACCAATTTTAATGTATATTTTAATGCACAATGTGAAAAAGACACGTGACTATATAATTTTTTAAAATATTTCAATATTTCAATAATTTATATTTTTGAACTCTAAGAAATAATATATATATATATATATATATATATATATATATATATATATATATATATAATTTCCATGAGACTTGTCTTTCCTTCCGGAACTTGAGGGAATTACAGAACCTTTTACTTGACTACATACCAACATTTCCTTATAAAGTCAATTTGGAATGGAATAAAGCACAATGGAATACGTTAATCATAAACTATTTTCAAGTCACCCTCCACTTCCATCTTCATACAGGTCCCCAGACTTTATCTTTCCCGTCCAACGTTTCCAACGAGTACTTGATTCTATATTCTTCCCTCGAATGACAACACCACCCAACGTTTCCAATGATTACATCATTCTATATTCTTCTCACCGTCTAAATTTCTTTTGGCCCATTGAATTTTAGAATAAACGATTAGCGTCGAATTTTACTTAATTATTTAATAATGCGTATCAAATCACAATCGTGAAATAGAAAATCTTGAATTACAATATTCTATTATATATGGAATTTATAACATTATTTACATCATATATATATATATAGGGGGTTAGAGAATAAATACTAATCTTGATTTGATAATGTATATTTTTGTTTTATTTATGGTTTGGAATTAGAATGTATATTGAAAAAGGTCGAGATTATGGATAATTTAATTTTTGAATGGACATAAATCTTATTGTCGATGTATTGATGTATGTTAAATCAGATATTTTCAATATTTTATGAGAGTATTTGAAATTGTTTTGTGAATTGAATTGCATATTTAGATTGAATTGCAATATATATATATATATATAATTATGTTTGTGTTTAAAGTTTATGTGTCTATGTGGCTTTAGAGAATATATACTAATATTAATTTGACAATGTATATTTTTGTTTTATTTATTGTTTGGAAGAATTTATATTGGAAAAGGTCTAACTTTTCAATGGATATCAATATCATTGTGGATGGATTGATGTATGTTAAATTAGATATTTTTAATATTTTTTTGAAATTGTTTTTGTGAATTGGATTATATATTTAGATTTTATTTATATAAAATATTTAAAATTTAGTTATATAAAATATTTAGAAAGTATTTGATTCATTGAAAATTGAGCATTTTATATTTATTTAGAATATTTAACTGTTATTTATCAAAATATATATGTATAAATTGAAAAATCCATATTCATAAAAAAAAATATAAACAAAAATTGTAAATCTGCTTATTCTATATAAATATAGATTCAAATATAAATCAAGCCATACACATTTCTAAATAAATTTATTTTTTTCGTGGCTAAGTGCATTACATGCCATCGAAAACAAAAATATCAGATCATATTTTATCCTAATGCAATATAGAGACCTTGAAATAAAATTGGAATCCTAATGCAATATAGAGACCTTGAAATAAACTTGGAAGTAGTTGAGACATTGAGATATGTTGGAAGTAATGCTTCTATGTGATGTGCGTCATATATATTCTAATTTTTTGTGAGTTGTGATTGTGTGAGTTCCAAGGTTAATAGGTGTACTAGTTATTTTTAGTAATGTAGAGACACTATTCTCGGATCTAGAAGTATCATGTATTCCTATATATGTAATGTCTTTGAGATGAATAAAATAATTGTGTGAACAATATCTAGCTCTCTCTCTATTTTCTAACATGGTATCAGAGCTTTTTTCTAGCCTGACTCCTTTACAGGAGGGGCCAAGGAAGATGTGAGATAGTCTTGAACTTGTTGATGATATGTAAATATATTAAGGTAGGAGAATTTGTTGTGTAATATTTTTTGTAAAATTTGATTTCTATTGTGATTTTATTCCTCTTTTTAGATCTGTGTTCATGAGAGTTGTGTAAATAAGAAATTCGTCATTCTCTTTCAAAAGGAAGGGCAATTTTTTTCGCTGGCATTTTTTTTTCGCATAAGATTTCTTTAATTCCTTTCAAATTAAATACTATTAAATATTATATTTGTATATGCTTAAAGCATAATATTTATTCATATATTTTTGAAGATTGTATTTAGAAATAAAGATTAATTTTTTTGGCGTGTTCTTTTATTCCTATATGTTCAAAGGGCTATATAAGTAATTCCTCCCGAATTACTTCAATATTGCTTCACATCAAGGTCCATGGTAGATCGTGGCTAATTATTTATGTGGTGTTTTCACCAAATTTCGAGTTTCATGTAGTGAATCCCAACACGAGGATTTTCATGAGGAGCAATGATTGTCAACAAATGTGGATCTAAAGACCCCCATTGTCATAATTTCTGATTAATTCCAAACACACAAAGGGAATAAAATTGCTCAACTCAAACACAGAGATTAATGGACAGAGATGCACACAACACTATTTCATTAAGTATAAGAACTGTTACAAAATGAAAAAATCCTTCAGAACAAAGTTCTGGAATACAATGGAAATTCTTCTGGCTGCTTCACGCACATAACGCTTCAAATTTTCACTTTCTATCTCTCTTTCTGCCTTTGGGCATTACAAAAAAAAATTACACACATTCGAGTCTAAAAATGATTACAGAATTACATTACATGTATAAAAATGGAAAACCTAATCTACTTCAATGCCATTCAATGGCTCATCAACTTGTACTTGGGTTGTTAGACTGGCTCATACTTCATTAAGCGGCTTTGGCTCTTCGCAGTGCGTCACTGCAGAGGGACTTCGTACTCCGATTGAAAAACGACGTTGTGCTCCCATAGTGAATAATAGTCGTCGATCTCCAGTCAAAGAACGATGGCTGGGTCAATTGCAGAGGCACCCCTCAGCATTAAATAGTAGAATACTTGTGCCCGCTGGTTATTGTTGATCTAAGATCAATGATAATCGCGCTCGTTGAAATGGGCAGACGTTAACATGTGCTATGATGCACTATTGGCTGATAGTGGACCCCGACGGACTTCAAAAACTTTATTAAAAAATTTTCATACTTTATCGCATCCAAATATGAGCCTACTGATTATGCTCCTCAACCTTGAAAATGAATTCCTATTGGATGGCGATAGACCCAACATGGACTTCAAACAATCTTCAAGAGGATTTGATGAATGCTTATCGCATCCAATTTTCTGTGCTACTGACTGTGCACTGAGGTTGTGCGAACTCTCTCCTATTGGTTGTTGTTGGAGCCTGACGGACTTCAAACAAACTCAATCATATTTCATGAAATCTTATCGCATCCGTTCTCTGCCCTGTTGACGTCAGCTCCATTCTATGCGATTGGCACCAGATTGGTTGACGGTCTTGTCAACGTGGACTATGGGCGCCACAAACACTTGACGTGGCCTATTTAAATCAAAAGAAACGGTGCAAAAATAGAACGGTTGGTGTAAATTATTAAATGCGGGACGTAGCGTAGTGCAGACCACGACTTTTAAAAACTGAAAGGCTATTGCCGTGCAAATTAAATTGGTTATTGCAGGGATTTAAATGCGAGATGGAGTGTAGAAGAAAACAAAGACTTTCTGCTGTTGATATCTCTTTGTCCTCCTACATAGTTGCAGTTGGAATTAATATTTCAAACACTCCCCCTTAATTTCAACTGTTGGATTCTCTTCCATACCCAGACATTTCCTCAAATAATAAAAAAATCTCTGCCTCAATGGTTTTGTCAGTATATCAGCAAACTGTTCTTCAATTCTGCAATGTTGCAAAACAATTTCACATTGCTCAGTAACTCTCTCATGTAGTAATACTTGGCATCAATGTGTTTCATTCTCTTATAAAACACTAAATTCTTTGACAATGCTATTGCTGAGCTATTATCACAATAAATTGTTGTGCCTTTTACTTGTTCATGACACAAACTCCTCAACATTCTCCTCATCCAAACTGCTTGAAATGCTGCTACTATAGCTGCCACATACTTTGCCTCTATTGTTGATAAAGCCAAAATTGGATGTTTCTTAGAAGCCCATGAAATGGCTCCTGATCCCATATGAAAAACATAACCAGAGGTACTTTTCCTGCCATCTATACTTCCAGCCCAATCACTGTCAGTATATCCAATCAATTCAGAATTTTCTAAAGTGGCGTATAAAATACCATACCTTCTTGTTCCTTTCACATACCTCGGAATTATTTTTGCTGCTTGCCAATGTGCCTCTTTTGGCCTTTCCATAAATTTGGAAATTAAACTCATAGCATGCATAATATCAGGCCTAGTTGCAGTCAAATACATAAGGTTGCCAACTATTCTCTTATACAAACTTGGATCAAAATCCTTGTTGTTGTCTTCATTTCTTAACTTCAATACCATCACAGTAGGAGTAATTACTGCCTTGCAATCCTACATGTTAAATCTTTCCAAAACTTCTTTAACATACTTTGCTTGAGAAATAAAAAAATTATTTTCATTTTCTCTACTTTATTCCTAAGAAGTATCTCAGCAATCCCATATCAGTCATTTCAAATTCATCCTTCATGAATATTTTAAAATTCTCAATGAGGTAAGCATCATTACCTGTAAATATCACATCATCAACATATGAAACAACAATGAGCATCTTACCATCTTTCTCCTTGATGTATAATGTGGGTTCTCCTTCACATTTCTCAAACCCATTTTCCAGTAGATAGGCATTTATCCTACTATACCATGCTCTTGGTTCTTGTTTCAGCCCATACAGAGCCTTCTTCATTCTGCATACTTTGTGCTCTTGGACTTTTTTCTCATATCCCAGAGGTTGTTCAACATAAAACTCTTCCATAAATACCTCATTTAGGAATGTTGATTTCACATCCATTTGGTAAACTTTCCACTTGTGTTGTGCTGCTATGGACAACACTGATCTTACTATTTCCATTCTTGCAACTGGTGCAAATTTTTCTTCATAATCTCTTCCTTGTTGCTGCTTATAGCCTTTGACAACAAGTCTGACCTTGTGCCTTTCAATCTTACCTTCAACATTACTTTTGGTCTTGTAGACCCATTTCACTCCAATCAATTCTTTACCTTTTGGGAGATCAACTAGTTCCCATGTCTTATTTTTCTCTATGACATTTATCTCTTCATCCATAGCATCTACCCATTTCTCATATTTTATAGCTTCTTCAAAATGAATAGGATCATCTACATGACAATACAATGAAAATAAATAGTTCATACCTTCATTTGCTGCCTCTTGCTCATAAATATCATTTAGACTTCTGAATCTGGTTCATGTTTCACTTGTTGAACTTTTGCTTGTACAAGCACTCAAATCTGCTCCTTGTGATGTGCTTGGAGAAGCACTGACATCACTTCTCAAGGGTGTTCTCATACCTGCTGGTGGTGTCCCTTGCTGTCCTTGTGTTGGTGGAGGTGGTGCTTCTAATGAGAGATGTATTTCAGCCATCTCTTCCTCATTATCACCATGAGACAAACAACTTTTTACATTCACTATTTTCTCAATGCTTCCATCCCAAGCTTCTTCCTCAATGAACTGTACATATCTTCTTATAACAAACTTATTGGTGGATGGGTTATACAATATGTATGCTTTGGATTCTTCACTGTATCTAATAAATATGCACTTCTCCCCCTTACTATCCAAATTCTTCCTAAGCTGGTCTAGAATGTGTGCATAAGCCACACAACCAAAAAATTTCATGTGGGTGACAAACTACTTTATGCCACTCCATGCTTCTCAGGAACTCTATTCATTACAGCTTTGGTTGGGCATGTATTCAAGATGTATGCTGCACAATGTACAACTTCAGCCCAATATTCATTTGGAAAATGTTTTGCCTTCAACATGCTTCTTACCATGTCCATGATGGTTTTATTTTTCCTTTCAGCAACTCCATTTCGCTGCAGTGTATACCTTGTTGTAAGTTGCTTGTGTATCCCATTTTCTCTGCAAAAACGCAGAAAGTATTTTGAGATATATTCTCCTCCTCTATCTATTCTTAAGACCTTAATATGTTTCCCACTTTGATTCTCTACAAGAGCTTTAAAGTTGTAGAACTTATCAAACACTTCACTTTTAAATTTAAATAAATAAACCCAAGTTTTTCTTATATAATAATCAATAAAGGTCATCATATAGTGGCTGCCTGCTAATGATGGTGTTTGCATTGGTCCAAAAAAATCAGAATGGACAATTTCTAAGGGTGATTTTTCCCTTATGCTCTTTCCTGATGGAAATCTTTCTTTGTTGTTTGCCCAAGATGCACCTTCACATAGGCTGTCTGATTTCTCAATCAATGGTAATCCCTTTACCATTCCTTTCCTATGTAAAAAATTTAGACCTCCAAAGTTGAGATGTCCAAAACTCAAGTGCCATAACCAGTTTTCATCTTTTTCTTCTCTTTGGAATGTCTCTTGTTTCACTGCTACCATTTTAGTGCCTTTCTTCAAATCTGCTCTCATCTTGAGAGGGAACATTCTATTCCTTGTCATATTCACTTGTGCAATGCACTGCTTTCTTGGTGGTTTATCCATGATGGTCCATACATCATCTTCAAAGAAAACATTGTACCCCTTTTGAATGAGTTGTCCTATGCTCAAGAGGTTGCACTTCATACCAGGCACATAATATACATCTGATATGGATCTTCCTTCTCCTTTATTTGTCAAAACATATACACTGCCTTTTCCCATGACAGAGACCTTACCGTCTGTCCCCAATGTAACTTGAGACTTCACATTTTCATCAGTGATGGAAAACATAGAAATGTTTCCAGTCATATGGTTGCTACATCCTAATTCTAGAAACCATATATCTTCACTCTTTTCTTCAGCCATATTACATGCTAAAAACAACTTCTCTTGACTGATATTTTCTTTAGTAAATTTAGCACTGGGTCTATTACCCATGTCACTCTGTTTCTTCCTACACTAGCACATTTGCCCCAAATTCTAACGGCCAAAATGTCGCTCTTGCAAAACATAGGCATCCCAAGAGCAACATTTTGAGGTGCAAAAAAACGTGGTTTCTCCTAGAGTCGGACTTCTAACACTTGACTAAACTTTCGGTAGAGAGACGGTATTTCCGATGTTTTTTGGGGTCGTCACAATTCCGACGTCGCACGATGCATTGCTATTCCGAAGAAATGAAAATATTAAAAAAAAAACATAACGTCATAATACCGATGTACATAAATTTTTTGGGTCTTCGTAATGCCGATATTTAGAGCATCTCTCTTCTGACGAAATGAAAATATTTAAAAAAAAAATGTAATGTCGTAATACCGACGGACATAATTTAAAAAAAAAAACCTAACGTCATAATACCGATAGAAGAAAACGTCGGACTACCAATGGAAACAATTTTTTATTTTTAAAATTTAACGTTGTAATACTGACAGAAATAAATGTTGGTATTCCGACAGAAAAAAAATATTTAAAAAAAAACTAACATCGTATTACCGATTCAGACATGAAGATATGAGGATATGTGGTTCATAATCTGTACGATATGACGAAGATTCAGACTACTACTGCTATAACCTTCAAATGAAACCACATAGACCACAACACACTTTATCATAAAATATACATTTTCAACTAAAACTTTAAAATTTAGAAATGAAAGAACTTATTCATCAAGACTATCATGAGCCTGAGTAGTTCATATGTTGTTTACAAATGCATGGTATTCCTTGCATTGCATATTTACATATGATATCACTATTTTTTTATGAAAATTTCAATATACATAGTAACAATAACAATTTCAATACACAAAGTAATAATAACAAAGATGGACTTCTACATCATGGAAAATTCATGATATGGATGGCATACGCAATGTTGAATTGATGTTTTTCTACAAGCACCTTGATTTCAGAACCCCCTCGTAATCTAATATATGAATGAAATGAATTTAGAAATATTGGGTGCTAGGATTTCTCGTAATATATGAATGTAATGATTCTAGGATCTCTCCTAATACATGAATGAAATGAATTTAGAAATAGGTACTAAAATATTCTCTAGCTTTAACCATCACAATAAAGTATCTACAAGGTTTGTGGAGACCGGCATCAGTTTTCCTTCGAAGAATGACTTGATGAGTTTGAAGGTCTTTTCAGGTTCAAGCAATGGAACCTCATGGCCTGCTCCTATGATTGTTACAAATGTCAGCCCTTTGTATACTTGATTCCATCCTCCCACCTGAGCATCACAGACAACTATCAACATTCATACTGATATGAACAAAGCTTTTGTTGATCTACTATTGAAATTCAAGAGTTATCTCTACCATCATTGCACACTGCCAATTTCTATTTCTAATTCTTATTAGAAATAGAACAATGGTGAGCATCATAACAAATTCATTGCCCTACAGGTAGCCATTGCATTTTCATGCTTTTAGAGATAATATAAAGATGCCTCACCTACCCATTTCATACTAAGGATTCCAGTGAGTAAGCATG